>PVKB01004077.1:0-159755 GCA_004027205.1 Ctenodactylus gundi
CCCCCCCCCCCGCCACCAAATGCTCTCCTTCCCACCCCTCCTGGTGTTCCTGTGGGGATGGATCATCCCATTTTGAAAATGAAGTTATAGAGGCCTAGAAAGTCACATAGGCTGTGCCCATGATAGGCTGCACCAGAAAGATAGCCACCCTCTGTCCAGCTGCCTAACTCTGTCCCCAGGAGAAGGGGGGTGGGGGTATGGGGAGCAGGAAACAGGCACATGCACTCACTAAGCACCTGTAGCATAGGAGGCACTGTGCTGGGCCTGGGCTTGCATGACCCGTCTGAGGACCACAAACAGAAATCTCCAAGGCTCACATATTGTGACCCCTTCATCCCGCTTTTGCAGAGAAGTAACAGCTTCTCCCACTTACCCAGTCAGTCTCCTGGCTCAGAACCCCACAGAGACCTAACTCATCTCAGTAAGGACACAGGCAACCTTATTTAACAGTCACTGCCGCATGTAATTGGAGGCTCTTGCCCCTTCAGATCCATCCTTCTCCTCAGATCAGTTTATGGCCATAATAACTCTCTTAAATTCCTCAACAGATGGAAATTTTATCTGCCTAATCATGGTAGCTCGGGTTGTCAGGGTGTGGCAGCTCAGTGCTTGGACTGGT
Source organism: Ctenodactylus gundi (assembly GCA_004027205.1). Classification (NCBI taxonomy): domain Eukaryota; kingdom Metazoa; phylum Chordata; class Mammalia; order Rodentia; family Ctenodactylidae; genus Ctenodactylus; species Ctenodactylus gundi. The sequence goes on from PVKB01004077.1 coordinate 620, forward strand.
GTCTACTGAGGTGACTATTAGGGAGCCAGGTAAAGAGCCCAGATCCACGGCCATCTCAGAGAGAAGCCATCAGGAAATGCCAGTCCCTGGCAGCAGTGGGCAGCTGCTCCCGGCCTCCTGGGTGCAGAAATGTACTTGGCAGAACAGCTAGATCCTGCCACCTACTTGGGCTCTGTGGACACATGGTGAATACTACCAGGGAGGACCTGGCCTTAAGTGCCTAATAATAACCATCATGCTGACTGCCACCTACTGTCACTCACTCTCTGCCAGCCCCATGCCAGGAACTGCATAGGCACCATCTCACAGGGTCGTGTGCAGGACCTGTGCACACATGTGGAAATCTCCAGTTCCTCTTTTTTGGTACTAAGAACAGACACAACTCATGGCCTCCAATCAGAGCTACATCTCTAGCCCTTTTTAATCATTTATTTGAGATACAATGTCACTAAGTTGCACAATTGCCTAGCTGAGCTCAAATTTGTGATCCTTCTGTCTCAGCCTCCCTGAGTGCTCAGATTACAGGCCTGTACCTCCAGACCAGCATCATTTCCCACATTAGGAAACAGGTAACAGAGCCAAGAGACAGACCAAAATCACTAGGCTGGACTGCCCCAAGACATCCTCATGAGAAAAGGGAAAGTAGGAACTCCCTCCCACACCCCCAAAGCTGAGCTTTGCCCAGCTGCCCCATGGAGTCCCACCAGGGTCCCAGAGCAGCAGACGCCTGGACCTGCATCACCCACCCATGGGATTTCCCCAGGCTTCCTGAGGAAGCTAGAAGAAAGAATCCAAGAGAAAAGGGTACCATCACATAAGGCATGTCCGCTCAAGAGTACACGGTCAACTGTTCTGACAGTCCAGCTATAAACATCAGTGTCAAATGCAGAAGCAAGTGGGGCTTGAGCACACCCTGGGCACTGCTCTGGGCCCTGTGAGACAGGAGAACCCTCACAGAGAAGCTGAAAGGGAAATTTTCATGTAAGCAGGTCCACCCTGCAGCGGTGCGCAGCTCCCGCCTGTGTTAGAACAACAAACATTTTTAGCCAAGAATAATGGCTAGAAGTCCAACCCCTCAGGCCCTTCACTGGAAAAGAGCCTCAAGAAAGAACCACCCCCAGCTCCACCATGCCTGGATTCCCCAGGGTTCTGGGAGGCTGAGGCAGCAGGATCCCAAGTTCAACCACAGCCTGTCTCAAAATTTAAAAAGCACTTGAACCAGGCATTGCAGCCCAGGAATGCAACACTCAGGAAGGCTGAGGCAGGAGAACAGTGAGGTCAAGCCCAGCCTGGGCAACTTACTGACTCGGCAAGATGCTCTCTCAAAACTTTAAGAGACAGAGAGAGAGAGAGAGAGAGAGGGGGGGGGGAGGGAGAGAGAGAGAGAGGAAAAGAAAAGAAAAGGGGGCTGGGTAAAGTCTCCAGAACTGCTAAATAAATACATGGATCTTCATTATTTATGTGCATTGACTCTACTGTACATTTTACAAGCAACGCAAGACAACTTCTCTCTGCTCAACATGGCCCAGAGAGGGCACAGGCTGGACACCCTTGTGTAACTGTAAGGTAGACTGGATGATGACAGAGTGGCTAGAAAGAAGTGAGGCACCTCAAGGAAAGTGGGTGTAGCAGATATGAGCAGCAGTCCAGCAAGAGCATGGGAGAAGTCCTTTCCTCCCAGGGCAGATGCAGGGCAGAGATTCCTGCTCTAGTGCTGTGGAAGAGGATCATCAAATAGGAAGGAAGGAAGGAAGGAAGGAAGGAAGGAAGGAAGGAAGGAAGGAAGGAAGGAAGGAAGGGAGGGAGGGAGGGAGGGAGGGAGGGAGGGAGGGAGGGAGGGAGGGAGGGAGGAAAAAAAATTGTGCCAGGAAATAAACTAAGGACTGGCAGCCCCCAGAAGCATCCCTCTCTCTGACCCTCTACCCTCGGGACCGCTATCCAGGCTCTGTGGACAGGCACCTGCTCTGACTCAATGCAAGGGGAAAAAAGTAGACCTCGTGCTACAACAGAACAAGCTAGGAAGCTAACCCATGGAACTCATCAGAAATCGGCCCTGTTCAGGGCCACAGGCTGCAAGCTAGAGGAGTCTCTCCAGAAGCAGCCAGTGCAAAAGTGACCAAGGGGCCTGGGTGAGCCTCAAACCACCTAAACACACTGCAGGAGGCAGGCTGGAGGCAGCATCACAGGAGTCACACACACACACCTACACGGAGCTCTTGGACCAACAAGCAAGACACAACCCCACTGCACACAGCTCCCCAGCTCCCCCTAGCAGCCATCCCACTTAGTAGTGGAGAGAAATGGAAAGGGCCAGGCTCGGCTTTCACCAAACAAGCAACAAGGGCGGATCTGGAACCATGGCGTGATCACCAAAGAGAATCAGAGTCCCCAGCTTTGGCTCCTCAGCTTGTACATAACCACTCCTAACTTCCACTTAGCCACAGATCTAGATTCCCACCAAAACAGGACATCTGTCATTCTTACAGGAAAAGGTCTCCCTCTCTGAAAGGAGGATACAGCCAGCCTAAGCCTGCTGGGCTCACTACTGAGTACTACTCTAATTCAGTCACCATGCCTCAGAATGTGCTGGCACCTAAAGACTACACTGTAAGTGGGGGTACCCGGCTGTAAACCAAAGGCTGAAGCAAGGAGATGCTAAACTCAAGCCCAGCCTGTGCAACTTAGGACCCTGTCTCAAAATGAAAGAAAACTTTTTAAAGGGATGCAAATTAGCTCAATTTTAAGCCCTGGGTTCAATCCCAACCACCAAAAACAAGAATTGGAGACTGGGTGAAGTCCACAGTGCTGCTGAATAAATAAATGAATCTTTGTTATTTACATGCACTGACTGTATTATGTGTTTTACATGCAGCCCAAGACAAAACAGCTTTTCTTCACTCAATGCAGCCCAGACAGGGCACAGGTTACGTTTATATAACTGTAAAACTGAATCAGGACAGAGAGGCTGGAGAAAAGGTGGGAGACCCTAAGGAACATGGTTTTAGCAAGTATAAGCAGTAGCTGGGAGCCCAGTGAGAGCCCCTGGGGCAGACCCAGAGCCCCTGGGGCAGACCCAGAGCCCCCAAAGGAGAAACTCCGGCTCCTGTGCTGAGGAAGGGGACCCCCCAAATAAATTCTCCAACAGGTGAAGGCCAGCCCCCTCTCCCTCTCCCGTCATGGAAGCACCAACCCACCCTCAGGGACTGCCATTCATGTCCTGCTGAAGGGGATCTGGTTTTGACCTATACACAGGAAAAAGAAAAAAATAAAATAAAGGGGACCCAGTGCCACAGAATAAAACGTGCTAGAAACTTAACCCCTAGAACATACCAGAAATCAGCCCTCTGAAGTGCCACAAGCCACTATCAGAAGTCTCTTCAGAAGCAGCCACTGCAAAAGTGGGGGAGGATGGGGTGGAGCGGGGGGAGAAGTGGGTGGCTTACCCTCCACCCACACACGCACTGCAGTAGGTAGTGGATGCTGGACCACAGAACGGCACATGCTGAGAGCTCCTTGCACTCAGCAAGCAAAACACACACAACTCCTCCTACATACCTCCTCAGCGTTCTCTAGCACTCTCTAGCAACCAGCCCCAGTCTGCTGGTCAGCCAGGAGAAATTTAAAGGGCCCAGCTTCACTTTGACCAAACAGCCAACAAGGGCAGATCTGGAAACACCTGGTGATCATCAAAGATGATCAAAGTCCTCTGCTTCCACACAAACCTTCCAACAGCACTGCGCTCCTGCCTGGCCACACCGCTCCTGATTTCCACCTAAGGGACACCTGTCTTTCTTACAGGAAAAGGTCTCACCCTTTCCATGAAAGGAGGGGGCGTGATCAGCCTCGGAGTCCTCACAAGCCGTGCTCATCACTACTCTAGTTCAGTCACCATGCCTCTGAATGTGCTGTCACCTAAAGACTAAACTGAATGGACATCCATAAAAACTTGCAGAGAAAATAAAAATGAGAAGAGAAAAAAAATGGTTACCCTAAAATGTGTTATTCCCATCATTCATTTAGGGTCTCAGAAAGTACCCTCAGAGTGGCATACTGACTGCTGAGGACAGAGAGAGTCAGACTTGGGCCAAGACTCTACCACAGGCCTGTCATGAACCTCCACAGTGGCTGGTGAGCCAGAGGGGTGGTCGCAGTTCCCAGAATGAGTAGGAACTCAGGGATCATGCTTGGTAGTCCCAGAACAAGCCGGGCACTTTCTACCCCAGCACACCTTCACGCTGGTAGGCAGCTGCGCATCCTTTTGTGTAAGGCTTGGAGGTAATTGAAAGTCCCCCGAAGTCCCTAGGCTGGCAGAGAGCCCCAAGGAGGAATCCTCCACCCCTATCATGCCTGGAATCCCAGGGTTCTGGAAGGGTGAGGCAGGAGGATCCAGGTTCAACCCCAGCCTGTCTCAAAATTTTACAAGGACTGAAACCAGGCTTGCCTGTGATCCCAACACTCAGGAAAGCTGAGGCAGGAGAACAGTGAGGTCAAGCTCAGCCTGGGCAACTTAGCAATTTAGCAAGCCCCTGCCTCAAAATGAAAGAAAACTTTTCAAGGGGGTGCAGACACAGCTCAATTTAATTGCTAAAAACAGGAAGGGGGGCTGGGTGAAGTCCCCAGTACTGCTAAATAAACAAATCTTCCTTATCTATATGCACTAACTCTATTATATGTTTTACATGCAGCCCAAAACGTCTCTTCACTCAACAGAATCCAGACAGGGCTCAGGCTGGACACGCTTAAATAACAGCGAGACCGGATCACAACAGGGAGGCTAGGAAGGTGAGAGACCTCAAGGAACGTGGTTTTACCTGATACCAGCAGCAGCCAGAAGCTCAGTGAGACACAGAGCCACCAGGGGAGAGATTTGCACTCCAGTGCTGAGTGAGAAAAACCCACCCCCCAAAACTCCCCAAACTTCAGCTCAAAGACCTGCTCCCCAAGGAAGCAGCCCTCACACCCTTGAGATGGCTATGCAGGCCCTGCTGACGGGCACCTGCTCTGACTCAAGGCATGGGGAAAAGTTCTCCTGATGCGACAGAATGGAACTTGCTCAAAATGTAACCCATAGAACTAACCACTATGTCACTAGCAGCTAGCAGGAGGCTCCCTCCTGAAGCAGCCACTGCAGAAGTACCCAAGAGGGGGATGAAGGGGCTGTCCAGGAGGCGGGGCCACACCAGCGGCAAGCCTCTCCCACCCTGCAGAGCTCCCCAACGCCCTCTAGGGGCCTGCCCAGCCTGCCTGCAACCTGGGGAGTAACTTAAGGGGCCCAGCTCCAGGACACCAAGCAAGCAACAGGGGTGGAATCGGAACGGCAAGGTGATCAACACAGAGCCTCAAACTCACTCTGACTCCTCAGCTTACGCACAAATGCTCCTACATCACTGAACTCCCCAACAGCCACACGGCTCTAGTTTCCAGCTAAGTGGCAGCTGTCACCCTTCCATGAAAGAAGGACATGATTAAGCCCAGGTGTCATCACGCACTGGGCTCATGGCTACTCTCATTCAGTCCCCATGACTCAGAAGGTGCTGTCACCTAAAGACCAAATGGTAAACGAACATCTAAGAGCACGCAAAGAAGATAGAAATGGGAAGGAGAGAGAAGAAAATGGTTCTAATGATTCACTTGGGGTCTGTGGAGGTGACCATAGAGTGAGACACGGGCAACTGAACAATCAGCAAGTCAGACTTGGGCCAAGACTGACACAGGACTGTCAGGAACCTCCCCAGTGGCTGACTAGCCAGAAGGGTACTTGAGGTCCCCAGGAATTACTGTGAGCTCATCAGAGGTTAAGCATGGTAGTCCCTAAAAGGATAGGGCACTTTCTACCCCATTAAGTCAATCATATTGTTAAGCAGCTGCAGACCCTTTGGGGTAATGTTTGGAGGGGAAAAAAAAAAAAACCTGTTTTGCAGCACTGGAGATCTTACTCAGGGTCTTTACACCAACCTCATTCCCAGCACGCACGCACACGCACGCACACACACACACACACACACACACACACACACACACACACCCACCCACCCCTTTTTTTTTAATTTTTATTTTGAGACCGGATCTTGCTAAGTCGCACTAAGACGCCCAGTTTGGGCCTGAACATACAACTGTCCCGTATCGGTCTTGCAGAGTGCTGGGATATTACAGGCCTGTGCCACCATATACAGCTTGGAGGAAAATTTACAGTACACAACAACACAAGCTCTCCCTAAAGGGAAACCAGTACCAAGGTCTGAGTATCAACTGAGGCCTGGAAATGAGATGAGCGCCTTCAAGTTGGATTTTGACTGTCATATTCATAATACTTTGTTTTATGTATAGGCAGAAGCCTGTGACTGAATAGCAGCAGATCCATGTACCTCCTTTAGGTGACAAAGGCAGCACCCAAGGCCAGACTCCTTGAGGAACTCAGTAAAGGGTTTATCCAAGATGCATGAGCACCATCATGCGAAGGCATGTCTGTTCACACAGTGCACAGCCAGCTGTTGAGACAGCTCAGCTGTGTCAATGTAAAATATTGAGGCAGATGGCACCTGTGCCCTGGGCAGCGCTCTGGGCCCTACTAGGAGGCAGACCCCACACAGAGATGGTGAAAGGGAAAGTTTCATGTAAGCGGGTCCACCCAGCATGGTGTACTGCTCCTGCCTCTATTGTAATAAAAACCATTTTCAACCAGGCTTGATGGCTGAAAGTCTCCGGAGTCCCTTGACCACACAAAGAGCCACAAGGAAGATTCCCGCAAGTCCTACCATGCCTGGAATCCCAGGGTTCTGGGTTGCTGAGGCATGAGGATTATAAATTCAACCCCAATCTGTCTAAAATTTTTTTAAAAGACTGGAACTAGACATGGTGGTACATGCTTGTGATCCCAACACTCAAGAAGGCTGAGGCAGGAGGACGGGAAATTCAAGACCAGCCAGGAAAACTTAGAAAATTTCACAAGACACGGTCTCAAAAGGAAAGAAGGCCTAATTGTAAAGGGATAGAAATGTATGTTATGCCTTGGGCTCAGTATCAAGCTCCATACCAAAGAACAGGGTAGGCCCCAGTACTGCCAAAAATGAAGGAATGAATGAATCTTTGCTATTTTCGCACTTGTATGTTTTACACACTACCCAAGACAACTTCTCTTCATTCAATGGAACCCAGACAGGATGCACATTGGCAACTCTTATGCACCTGTAAGAGAAACCGGATCATGACAGAGCAGCTGGAAAGTTGGTGAAAAGACCTCAAGCTATGTGCTTCCAGCAGTATGAGCAGCAGCAGCCCAGGGAGCGGGCAAGAAATCTTCTATCCCAGAGAAGACACAGGTCCCCAGGTAAGAGAGTCCCACTCCGGTACAGAGAAAGAGGATCCCCCCTCCCCCCAAAAAAAAAACCGAGTTGGGCTGGTAAAGGGACTAAGAACCAAGACCCCAAGGAGGTACCTCCCCACACACACTCGGGGACTACTATCCAGGCCCTACTGAAGTAGTCCTGGCTCTGACTCAACACAAGGAAAAAAAAAACAGAAAAACAGAAAGGAACCCAATGCCACAGACAGAATGTGATAGAAACTTAACTTGTGGAACTTACCAGAAATCGGTCCTGTGAGGTGCCACAAGTGGCTAGCAGGAGGCGTCTCTCTAGAAGCAGCCACTGCAAAGATAACATAGGTGAGCTGGGCCAGCCACAAACCACCCATGCACACTGCAGGAGGTGGTGAAGGCGGGACCACTGAAGCCCCACGTGCAGGGAGCACCTCGCATTCAGCAAGACACACACACACAACCCCATCCCATGCAGCTCTCCACTGACCTCTAGCTGCCAGACACAGAATGATGGCTAGCTGGGGAAAAACTTAAGGGGCCCAGCTCCACTTTCGCCTAAATGGCAACAAGGGCACATCTGGAACCAAGAGGTGATTATCAAAGAGCATCAAAGTCCCTGGATTTGGTTCCTCGGCTTACACACCAACGTTCCCACACAACTGAGCTCCCACCAGGTCACACGGCTCTGGATTTCCACCTTTAGAGGCAGCTGTCATTCTTACAATAAAAGATGTCAGTCCTTCTATGAAAAGAGGAGTTGACCAAGCTTGGGTGTCATCCCCCATGGTACTCATGACTACATACTACTCTAGTTAAGTCACTGTGCCTCAGAACATGCTGTCACCTACAGCCTAAATTGTGAGTGGGCATGTAAAGACTTAACTAGAAAATAAAAATTGAAAGGAGAAGAAAATAATGTGAAGTGCATTTGGTTCTAATGATTCATTTGGGGTCTGGAAAAATAACCTCAGAGTGGACATGGACAGCTGAGTGCAGAGAGCATGACTCAGGCCAGGACTCTACCACAGGACTATCTGAAGCTCCACTTTGACTTGTGAGCCAGAGAAGCATTTGAGGTCCCCAGGAAATAGTGGAAGCTCAGGGCCGATGCTTGGCAGTCCCAAAATGGGCAGCACCCTTCCTACCCAGCACAGCACCATGCTGGTAAGCAGCTGCACATTCTTTTCTGTAAGGCTTAGTGGAAACAACATTGTTTTCCAGGACTGGAGACCTAACCCAGCACCTTCACCCAACCTACATCCCCAGGCCACTTTGAGACAGGATCTCGCTAAGTCACAATAAGATGCCCAATCTGGGCTTAAACACGCGATCCTCCTGAATCAGTCTCCCAGAAAGCTGGGAATTACAGGCCTGTGGCACCATACACTGCGTGGAAAAAAATTTACAGTAACTGTGACAGTAATGCAGGTTCTTCAAGGGAAACCAGCACCAGGTCTATAAACTGAGGTTTGAAAATGGGATGAGAGCCTTAAATAGGGTTTTGACTGTCAGATTCAGAACATTTTATTTTCTATGCAGTCATGAGTCTGTCACAGAAGAGCAGATCTGCAGACCTCCAGCATCCAGCCCAGTGAGCACCCAAGCCCAGTCTCCATGGGGAGAACAGAATAGGGGTTTATCCGGGAGACATGGGAGCCACACACAAAGGCATGTCTATTCATGCAGCCCCCAGCCGACTGCTCAGACAGCACAGCTGCAAATATCAACACAAAATGGAGAAGCAATCAGGGCCTGCATATGCCCTGGGCACTGCTCAGGGCCCTATGAGGCGGGTTAACACACACAGAGATGCTGAAAGGGAGCTTTACATAGGCAGGTCCACCCAGCAGTACTACACTGCTATCTCATGCCTATAGTACAATTTAAAAAAAAAATATTCAGGGGTGATGGTTAAAAGTCCCCCACAGTCCACCAATCCACTGGCAGCAAGACAGCCCCAAAGAAAAATCCCCTCAGCCCTACCATGCCAAGAATCCCAGGGTTCTGGATGACTGAGGCAGGAGGATCGCAATTCCATCCCCAGCCTGTTTCAAAATTCAAAAATGACTGGAACCAGGCATGGTGGGGTTTTTTTTGTTTTGTTTGTTGTTTTTGTTTTCCTTTTTTTTTTTTTTTTTTTTTTGAGACAGGGTCTCACTCTGTAGCCCAGGCTGGTCCTGAATTCACTATGGAGGCCAGGCTGGCCTTGGACTTGGGACAAACCTCCTGCCTCAGCCTCCCGAGTGCTGGGATTACAGGCCTGCGCCAACACGCCTGGCTTATGTGGTGCTGGGGCCTCGAACTCAGGTCCTTAGCGCTTGTGCATCGCTTAACGGCCGAGCCACTCCTCCGGCGTGGAAGGCCGGAGTGGGAGGACGGTCAGGCCAGGCCCGGCCTGGGCAACCGGGCACAAGCCCATCTCGACATGAGAGACGCAACGGTGTGCTGGAAGGTTCGATCCCAAGAGCCACAGAAAGGGGGTCGGGGGACCAGGCCGGCGTTCCAAAACTGTGAATAAACCACTGAGCCCTTGTCGTCTCTGGGCCCCGGCGCCATAGTAGGTGCGCCTCGTCCCTCAAGGCAGCCGGCCCAGCGACCCTCAACGGCCTCGGGCCGAGGAGGCGCAAGCCCCGCCCCCCTCGCGCGGCGCTCGGCCCTACCAGACCGGACCGGGCTCTGACTCAACGCAAGGAAACAAAAAAAAAGGGCAGACCTGGACCGCCGAGCGGCCCGTGCGGCAGAATTAACCCACCGAACTCACAAGAAACCGCCGCGAGGCGCCACAGCACAGCAGCAACAGCAGCAGCGTCTCGAGCAGCGGCAGCACAGCGGCCGATGGGAAGTGGGCGGGGCGCGGGGGCGGGGCCAGCGCAAGCCGCAGAGCCCCGCCCCGCGAGGCTCACCGGCGCCCCTAGCGGCGGGTCGCCGCGTGGCAGCCTGTGGGGAGAAATGCAAAAGGGCCCAGCTCCATTTTGACCCAGTGGCCATAAGGGTGAATCGGGAACGAAGAGGTGATTTTCAAAGAGCATTAGAGTGCCTCTCTTTGGCTCCTCGGCTTCCACACCCATGCCACCGAACTCCCGCCCCGTCATACAGCTTCGGATTTCCTCCTAAGGGATGGCTCTCATTCCTACCAGAAAAGGCCTCACCTTTCCATGACAGAAGGGAGGACCGAGCCTGGAGTTGTGACCAGCTGCGCTCGCGACTGCACACTACTCTAGTTCAGTCTCCAAAGTCCTGTCACTTAAAGATCAAACTGTGAAGTGAAAGTCTAGAAGCTTGCATAGAAAATAAAAATGAGAAGGAGAAGTACACGATTAGCACTAAGAGTGTTGGTGTTAATGATTCGCTTGGGGTAGAGAGTAAGCTCGGGGTGGGGCATGGGCAGCTGGGTATGCAGTGACTCTCATGAACCCCCTGTGATTTACAGGCTGGAGGGGGATTTTAGGTTCTGAGAAATTAGTGAGCTCAGGAACAAAGCCTGGTCTTAGCAGAATGTCAGGGCCTTTTCCTCTGGCCAGTGCACCACTACACTGGAAGGCAGCTGCATATCCTTTAGGGCAATGCTTAGAGGGGAAATTTTTTTTTTTTTTTTTCAGTTCTGGAGATCTTCACCAGGGCCTTCACATCAACCTACATTCCCAGCCTATTTTTTCCATTTTTATTTTGAGACAAGATCTCGCTAAGTCATACTATGTTACCTAGCCTGCCTCAGCCTCTCAGAGTGCTGGGATTTACAGGTGTGTGCCACCACACCCAGCTTCGAGGAAAATTTAGAGTAAGTAACACAGACTCTTCCTAAATTAGGGAACCCAGCATCCAGGTCTATGAATGAACTGAGGCAATGGGATGACAGCCTTGGGATTGACTTTGGCTGTCAGACACAACATTTTAGTTTCTATACAGTCAGGAGTCTGTACCCATTGGTTTTGCATCCATGGACTTGGCGAGTTGCTGATTAGAACTGCTCCAGGAGGCCAGGCACACCGAATGGAACGCCAGCACTGGGGAAGGCTGAGGCCAGCCTGGGCAACTTAGCAACTTCCCAAGACCCTGGCTCAAAATAATAATTTAAGAATTGCTTGGGGATGTAGTTCTGTGTAAAGGCCCCTGTGTCCAATTCACAATATCACAAAATAAGTAAAAGAATAAACAAGTATTCCAGGGGAGAAAGATCACATCTGTACTGAATTCTCTTCTCATCAGTACCCTGGATAATACAGTATAACAAGTATTTCCATAGCATTTACACTGTATTATATAAGTAATCTAGGGATGAGTTAAAGTAAGTAGAAAAATAGCAGTAGATTATACACAAATATTACACTATTTTATATGAGTGATATGAGCATCCATAGATTTTGGTACCCTAGGAGGGTCATGGAAAATGCTCTCTCCATGGATATGGAGGAATGATTAGGTATCAGGAATCCTCTGTCCCAGGGGCACAGGTGTATAATCCTAACCCTCTGGGAAACTGAGGCAGGAGAATCTCAAGTTCAAACCCAGCCTACACCACTTAATAAGACTGACTCAAAATCAAAATAAATAAATAAGTCTAAGACAGATTTCAGTGTAAAGGCTATGGGGAAACTCCAGTACAAAAGAAAAGTCAGGGAAAAAAAGAGAGAGAGACAGAGAAAAAGACAAAAGATGAAGACAGAGACAGAAACAGGAAACAAATAGATGACTCTAGTAGGCTGCCAAATTATTTCACTCCCAGGACACCACGATCCATTGGCTACTATTAACAACCCCAAAGGGCCACAGCATCCCAACTGCCTGTGCAGCCCCACTGTCCTTCACACTGAGTGTGCCCACCTTGCCCCGAGCACGAAGAGCTCCTCTTAGTCTTTGCTACTCCATAATCCCCTTGTCCCCCTGAGATCAGGGAGCAGTCTCCAAGGAGGTGGGCTCTGCAGTCACACCCCAGCCCAGAGAAGAGCAGCCACTGAGAATTTCAGGAGAAAAGACCGTCCCTCACTTGTGGTTGGCTCCATGTCTGCCTCCTGGTCCCACTCAAGGGACTCAGCCAGGAGTTGGAGGAGAGAAGATCACACATGACACATGCAGCCCCGTCTCCCCGAGCCTTGGAGTCCCTCTTTCACATCATGACATCACAACCTCATTGGCTCTAAGCCACCATCAAGTCCAAGTGCAGTCAACCAATGGAGCCAGCCAATACAGTCACCACATACTGCCCAGCCCAGCAATGTCATCCAGAGTCTCTAATAAGCACGCCCTTGTCCAGGAGTTTAGGCCAAGATGGTGATGTTACAGGGCCCTCCTCGACCTGACGCCCTTCGGATCCTCTATGACACGTGTTACCTGGGACCCTGCTGATGTCCTAGTATGTACCTGTCACCAAGGAACATGCTGTGATCTGACCATAGCAAGGGTAAGTGACTGCAGGAGGCAGGCGTGGGGAGCTGAAGGCATACCTCCACAGACCATGTCTGGCTAAGAGGATCACAGGGTTGGGTTGGGTTATGTTGGTTTACTTTGATTTGGTTGTTACAGTACTGGGGATCCAGTGCAGGACCTCCACACAGATATACGTTCCCAGTATCTTTTTATTTTTCATTTGGAGACAGGGTCTCACTGAGTCACTGACTGGCACAGGCTGGGCTTCAACTTGCAATCCTCCTGTCTCGGCCTCCTACAGGACTGGCATTGGCCCCTATTCCCAGCTTACACATGGGCATTTAACAGACAGAGCTTTCTCTGGCCCTGAGGGTCAAGGACACTCCAGTGAGAGAGGACGCTCCAAGCAACATGGGACTGCAGATTGCCAGTTTCATCTGCATCCGACAGATGTCCCCATGCCACACGCCAGGACCCCATCCTTTTCTATTCAATGCCCTACTTTCGACACGAAAAACCTGTCAAGATAGGAATTCGATTGTCATCGCAATTCAGCAACTGGCGCAATTAAATGTTGTGCTGGAATTTCAGCACTACCAGCCCTGCAGCTGCGAGATAAAAAGACGTCCAGAAGGAGCATCGGGGAGCCCGCGGGTCCTCAGATCCTCGTCCGAGGTGAGAGGTCCTGGACCTGGCTTGTGGCGTGCCCTCTGTGAGCGCTGGACAGCCCCCAAGAGAATCCATCCTGCGCCGTCTCTGTCCTCAGCCATCACCACCACCATGGCAGTTGAGCAAGGCGCTGCGGGCATTCTGAGGGATGTGCCTCAGTTGGCCTCATCCCACCGGCCACCAAGGACAGCATAATGGCAACGTCCCTGCATGTCTTACCATCACCTGGTTTTCCATTAACAAGGAAATGGACACCTCGCTGAAGCCCAGAGACACCAGAAAAGCTCTCCCTACACACCAGCCCTGTAGCAGGACACCAACCCTGGGCAGAGTGGGTCCAGGCGACAAGAGGATCCCAACAGGGACAGTATGTGTGCAGCATTAGTCACTCATAGAAAGCAATTGAGGATTGAAGATCACTAAGGGGAATGACAAGTGTGACAAGGAAATGCCACACCCCACATAGCAAACAAATAGCCCCACAGGGGAGACCCCACCTGTAAAATCCCCAAAAGCCTCTTGTGCTTGGATGCCATGTACCATGGGCATGTGGTAGATTATAGGTGTGTGGTGGGTTACTGAGCAGTTGACATAAAGGGGCGGGACACTGAGGCTTGACCCAGAAGTAGTGGCTCACTGGAACATGACCTGGAAGGACATGCACTAGCTCCATGTCTTCCTGCCTGACTTGATCTTCTGTCCATCATGCAGTGAACAGACTTCTCCCACCATGTGCTTCCACGATTGCCGGATGTCCATGTATAGGCTGAGATTTTCTGAAACTGTGAGCTAAAATAAATCTTTCTTCCCTTAAATACTGGATGTCAGGTATTTGTCATACCAACAAGAAAACAAGACAACACATTTATGAAAATCTTTGAGACTGAATCCAGAAGATTTGTGTATTTTCTTATAGATAAATTGTACTTCAATTTTTTAAAAATTAACACCCTCTCCCAGGCTTTTTGTCTTCCAGTGCTGAGGATTGCACCCAGGCCTTCCACTAAACTACATCTCCACTGCTTTCGAGACAAGGTCTCATTAGTCACTAAGTTGCCCGGGCTGGGCTCAAAATTGCAATCCTGCCTCCGCCTCCCAGCGTGCTGAGATTACCAACCTGCACCACCACACCTGGCTCGAAGTTTGGTTTTCAAATCCAATTACTGCTTATTACCTACACACAGTAGGTAAGTGTTCTCAGTAAATCAGAGCACACACGAATCACATACTCCTTTACTCCCCTCACGTTCAATTTCAGTTTCCCCAAATCCTGAAGCTATGGACCTGCAACTCTCAACTTTAATTTTACCAACATAGGCTTCAGACGGAAATAAGATTCTAGGACTGAATGATCTAGGCTAGAGATTGTTTCCAAAACTCTTATGTTCACAGCAATATATATGGCAGCTGCTTCCGTCGCCCTGTTCTACAGATGAGGAAGTTAAGGTGCCAGTTGGCTTGGGACCCATGCTCTGAACCACCTTTTCTCTGCAGTCAGACTGTCGTAGCTTCAATCACAGCTCTTCAACTTACTGACTGGACAGGAACGACACATCCCTACCAGACTTGCCCTCCTCATCTTTGACGTGATATAATGTTTTCCTCTTGGTAGAAAGGCGCTTACCTCATAAGTCTAGCGTCTGTGTCCACCTCTCAGCATCAGTCACAGAGGGCCTCGGCTCTAAGACACGTGTGCTTTCCCATTGCAACACTGAAGTGGAATTTAAAATCTCCGAGACAGAATGTGCCCCGGTGTCCCCGGACAGCAGCAATCACAACACAGCTGTCACGTGGCAGGGCCAAAGCTGATCAAAACTGCCCCTATGGTCACTTCTGTGCCAAACTTTGGAGCAGCTCTTTCCATCAGAATAAAATAAAACGTGTTGGGCTACAAAAGCAGCAAGTGGCCGGCAGCCACTTTCCTTCCTTGGTGGTACCTACGTTAATGACGCGTCTTGCCGCCATTGGCTTCTCCGGTTCGGTGGAATGCGGTAGTAGTATCTGCAACCTGTGGAGCCCCGCCCTTCTCCCTGCTAGGGTTTGGCATCTATGGTTTCGTGCCAGGAGGTCACAATATTGGTGACACGAACTCGCCGCATCCTAATACAACTTACCTTGAAATGCACACGACAAGGTAGCTAGTGTGCTAGGGAAGACGCTACGTGCTTCCTAGCTGTAAAAACAGTTCCCGAGCAGAAATAAGGCAAGGAGCGTGGGGAAGATGAAGTGCTCCTGAACCCAACATGCCTCCTGAGACAGAAATACGCCAGCCGACCCAACTGTCTCTGAGCCAGAGGGACAGTGGCTTGTGGTCATGAGCCACCAAGACTTGGGGGCTGCGTGTTTGTTATACAGCATCAACATAACGGTTGTGCCAGTTAGCTTTCTGTCACTGTGATAAAATACCTGAGATCATCAACTTATAAGGAAGAAAGATTTTGGCTCACGATTTTAGAGACCTCAGCCCTCGGTTGTTTGGCTCGTTGTTTCTGGGCCAGTGACGAGACAGAAAATCGTGGGGGCAACCTAGTGGGGGTGCAGAGCTGCTCACTTTACAGCAGCTGGGAAGTAGGGAGAAAGAAGGGGCCAGGGTTTCAATATTCCCTTCAAGGGCAATCTCCTGATGACTCACTTCCTCCTGCTAAGCCCCGCCTCCTAAAGCTTCTATCACCACCTGGTACCACCACGGTTTCGCCACCAAGCCTTCCACACGTGGCCTCGGAGGGCAGCCGGCACTCAAGATCCAAACACCATGGCGGACGTGCTCACTGAACGAGGCGTGCTTTGAGGGCAAGGCTCACTGCTCACTTCCCTCCCCTTTCAACACCTGGACCCAGCCCGTGCAGGGAACACTGGGAGATATGAGGGATCTGGCAGGCAGGCTTTGGAGTCTCACACGCTGGGTTCAAATCTCAGTTCTGCCGCTTAAAAGCCAGGTGAGCCCCGGAATAGTAGCACACATTTGTAATTCCAGCTCTCTGGAAGGCTGAAGCGGGAAGATTGCCAGTTTGAACTGAGACTGGGCAACTTGGCAAGACCCTGTCTCAAAACTTTAAAAAATAATAATAATAAATAAAGATCAGACTGGGGATGTAGCTCAGTGTGAAGGCCCTGGATTCAATCCCCAGTCCTATGTATATGCTAATAACCTTGGGCAAGTCACCTAGACTTTCCAAACCTCAGTGTTCTCCTCTGTAAATTGGGAAACCCCACAGCACAGATGTGATGAGGAAGGAAGCAGGAAGTGCGCAAGGCCCCCCTCCACCCCTTGTACTAGCAGGCCCTGCAGACGCACACCGATCCCCTTTCCTGGTGGATGTTTGTGCTGGAATCCACGGCTGAGGTCCCTGGCATCCACTCAGGTACCTCAGAACACGCCAGCAACCTCTTGCCCAGATGTTCCTAGCACAGGGCAGGCAGGCTCTGGTGGGAGGGGTCCATGGGACACCTCTGACGGGAGACAGAGGAACAGCTGTGAAATCATTCCCCACATCCCCCCTCGCCCCAGTGGGACCCTCTTAGCCAGCTCCATGTCCAACCTACCTGACAGCTATGTGCCTGGCTAACGTCGGGCACCAACTTGGCCGACTCTGTGATCTGCCAGAATTTTCCACTTCAGAAGGTTCCTGTGAAAAGGCCAAAGTAGAGAAGATAGAGGACAGGGCTACCCATCTGGTCCAGGCAGGGGACAGGGGTGACCCAGGTGTGCTGTAGGAAATCTGCCAGCTGGAAGGGCCACATGCACTGGAGCCTCCTGTCCCACCCATGGAGAGCCCCTCCCCGGAGCAGAGTGAGCAGCAAGAATGTGGAGTTTCCAGCCCTGTCTCTGCCACAGCCGGCTGGGGGCCTCGGCAGATCGCTTCGCGTCTTGTGCCTCTAGTTCCTGGTCCACATGATGAACAACATCTAGTGCCTCCATGGTTTGGGTCACAGACCTGAGTACCTGGCAGATGTCCAGGCAGCCTCCGGAGAACCAGCCACTCGGTGTAGCAGCTCAGGACTTGAAGTCACCATCTGGTGGACCTGAAAAGCCAGTGCTTCCTGAAACACTGGGGCTGGAGGACTAGGGGATGCTCCAGCCACGGCCTCCCTAATACCTCTCTTCAAGGGAGCCCAGCATGACCAGGGAGGAAAAGCCCAGTGAACAGTCCTCCTAAGATTCTTAACATGTAGCCTTGAGGACATGGGTGCCTGGCCTCCATCAGCCCAGATCACTAACGGCCCCTTGTTGCCGTGGTTTCCTGAGCCATCCACGGAGAACAGGCCCTGAAACAAGCAGCAAGACAGGTGACCAGCCGATCCTGTGCGGGAGGGACCTTCAGAGGTCTCTACGCCCCCTCCACAAACACACCCATGCGACCCTGTGCAAGGGTCCACTGACTGTCACCGCCACCGTCACCATATGACCCTGTTGTTCCATTTCTGGCAAAGCCACCGGTGCTCACCAAAGCCACTGAAGCTTGGGGGACACAAATAGCCAGAACTGGGCACCTGGAACCACCAGCTCTTGTACCCTGTCACATCTTGCCCTGTGGCCCTGGGGGTATTGAGGGAGGGTGTGATTCTCGCTGTCCTTATTTTGGGATCATATCTTCTGCTCACCTGACCTTAGTCCCAGGTGGGCCTGTAAGGACACATCCCCAGACTGTCTATTCAGAGGGAGCACATGAGCCCCAAACGTCGTACTTACAGTAACCAGCGTTTACTGTTCCACACAGCTGGTGGGGCGGGAGCCCAAGAGTGGAGTGGCCGAGAGGCGCAGGTCTCCGTGGATGTCAAGGCCTGCAGACCAGGGCTTAACTGGGCTGGAGGATTCACTTTCAGGTTCATCCCCGTGGTCCCTGGGCAGCCTTTGTCCTCACTGGGTATTGCCAGGGGAGCCTTTCCGAGCAGACTTGGAACAGGGTGGCTGACATCTCCCAGAAGGACAGACCAGAGACAGAGAACACAAGGCAGAGCCATGGCATCTTTTATAACCTAAACTTCTAGCCTCAGAAGTGACTAATAGTTCAGTCCTGGGACAGTGCGTGAAGAGGACCAAGGGTAAGAATACTGACCAGAAAAGAAGGGACCCTGGAGGCTATCTGTAGTGGCTCTGAGAGGCCTCTGACTGCCACGGCCCATTTTACAGATGGGATAAACTGAGACCCCAAGAGATGAAGTCACTTTCCCAAAGTCATACATCCAGCAAGTGACGAGGGCGAGATTGGAACGCAGGACTGACCCCAACACATACGCCCTTCACCATGCAGCCTCTGCCCAGCTGCCCGTAGACTCCCCAGTTTGGGGCTGGTGGAGAATGTATAATCTCTAAGGAATTTTAAAAGTCTTCCCATTTTTTTGTCTTTGTGGGGGGTCTTCTCTTTCTATTTTAGTACGGGGCCTGGAGCGTGCCAGGCAAGTGCTCCACCACTGAGCTCCATCCTCAGCTCAGTCTCTTCATTTAGAAAGTTTGAAGACTTATTAAGCCAGGTCAGCCCTCCCAGGACAGGACCCCCGGTCCTCAGGCCTCCACCGGCCCCCGGGCTCCTGGCTCCTTCTACATAGCAGCTTCGGCTCGGGTTATTTCTCTTCTGAGCAGAACTGGCTGTAGAAAGCCTCCAGCAATCTCTGGGTCTCTGCGGCCTCCTCTGCATTCTGGAAGGAAGAGAGGACACAGGGGAGACCTGGTGACGGTGAAGATAAAGACAAAATGACAAGGTGACGGTGAGTGACGTGCACTTTGGGTGCTTCCTATGAGGCGAAGCGCTAACATGGCGCTTGGCCTTCATAATCTTTGTGTGACTGTGGACCAGTCACTGGGCATCCCCCAGCTAGAAATGTATTCGGCCTCACCTCCCTCCCTGCCACCCCAGGTGGTGACCGGTGTGCCAAAGGCCATTTGCAACCATCAGAAGGGAACACTCCCTTCTGTCCCACTTGACAGATGAGAAAACAAAGACCAGGGGAAGTTTTCTGGCTAATGAGAGGCAGGGACCAAAAAAAAGTGTGTATCATTGCCTGACCTCCCCCTGCACCGCCCCCTGAGGAAGATGAGGGTGCCCTCCACAAGGGACCCATGGTCTCCATCAGCCTCCAGTGGGTAGCCTCCTGCTGCTTCCTAGGCTGTGCTGCTGAGATCAGAGGCAAGAGTGACCTTGCTCCAAATTACTCCAAGGAAAGGACACTCAGAATCAAGAGATAGTGCGCAGCACCAGCGTGCGCAAACGTTTCTGGAAGAGGTGAGGAAATTAGGTCTTTGAAATAACATTAATCATGATAATAGTCCGGCTGGTTCCTCCTCTGGCTTGTGGCTTCTCGGGGTGGTTTAACCCTCCCTAGCCCAGACTTCCCCCAGCACCCCTGGCGCCATGACATGCTCTCTCTCCCTCACTGGCTGGACCTTGCAGCACCTAGGGCTGCTCCTCCCCCTCCCCTACCAGCCTTCCTGGATCTAGGTGTCCAAGGCAGGGGCAAAACTCCCGAGCCAGGCAGAGGAAACTGATGAAGGACACAGTTACAGTTAGGATGAGAAAGACCAGCTCACAGTCCCAGCTTGCTAGTTTCAAAATGAAAAATCTCACATCCCAGGATGCCCCTTGGTGCTGGTAAATGGAAGATTGGTCACTCAAATGGGGACTGTGACTGAATAAGGAATCTCCTGTCCTAAGAAGTGGCCGCTTCTCATCCTCAGGCCATGGCTACCACGCAGGGTTAGGAAGGGACAGTAGCGGGATCGTATTGGCCACCAGGGCCTTGGGGGAGGAGGTAGCTAAGATCAAATGAAATCACAGAGTGTGTCCTCATCCAGCATGGCTGGTGTCCTTGCGAGAAGAGGAAGAGACACCCAAGATGTCCACACACAAAGAAAAGGCCACGGAGGACAGACGCATTGAGGAGATCGCCGTGGTCCTCAGGCGAGACCATCCCTGCCTGCACCTTGAACTCGGATGCCCAGCCTCCAGAACTTATAAGAAAACAAGTCTCCGTTGTTTGGATCTCAGAGCTCATGACATTTGGTTTCGCCCGAGCTGAACTAATGCAGGTGGGAATAAACAATAGTAATATGCTTTTAAGTCATTTCTGTTTTCTCCATGTCCAGCATTGTTCAAGTTATGACTTTCTATTAAGGAAGCATAATTTCAATTAAAAATAGTAATAAAATCCTCACTGTGTTCCCATCGTTAATTAGAGGCTCAACCTGAATTAATTTACTTAATCCTCATAGTGACACAACGGGGAAGGTTCTACCACCCCCATTTCATAGATAAGAAAACTGAGGCACAGACTGACTTCTCCCATAATTCACAGCTGGGAAAGGCAGCAATGGGACTCGAACGCATGAAGCTACAGGCAAAGCTTGGGCTCCGCACCACTGGGCTGGGAATGGCTTCCTGCTTCGCCCCACCTCTCCATTTTTCAAGGGAAGTTGAAAAATCACCCAATTGGTAAGTGCTGGCTGCTAATTAGGCAAAGAACAATATTTATGGGCATACACAAAAGATACCTGTATCTGACTCCCAGCCGCTGGATTATAATTGCTGCTCTCCGAGAACGGCTGCCAGATCAGAATTAAAATTTCATCCACCACCACCCACGCCCACCTCGGCTTTCCGAGCGATTGTGGATCGTACCCCTGGGATGCATAGAGGTTTAGAAGATCAGAGAGCCCGAAGGCATGGCGGGAATTCAGAGACCGTGACATCCGCGGCCTCAGCTAACAGCCGGTGTTACTGGGCTCAGCGAGCGTTGTTGCGTGGGTCACCGAGGTCACCCAGCACCGCCGGGGCCGGTGAGACCTGGTCATTATCACAGGTCACCCAACAAAGTGAGGACACAGTGGCCAACTGTATGGCGTCTTTCCATTACTAATTATCTCTGGGCCTCCAACTCCGGCTTCAGGCTGTCCATCTAGCCAGCCACCCGGTCTGATTGTAAACCTGGCAACCTTGGCCTTACTTTTATTTTCATTCACAACTTACCTCCTCCTGGGCCGCTAGTCTTGGACAAGATGCTCCACCCCTAAAGGAAGGGTGGGACACACCTAGGATCCCAGTGCTCTCGGGGGCTGAGGCAGGAGGGCCACAAGTTTGAGTGTAGCCTGGGCAACTTAGTGACTAAGCAAGAACCTCTCTCTTTCTCTCTCTCTCTCTCCAGACAAGGCTGCACCTGCCTCCCCATCACCAGCGTCTGCTAAGAATCAACTGTGATAGCTGAACTTCTATTCCATTGTTGTTATTGCTTTTTAATTACGCCTTCTTAAAAAAAAAAAAAATCTTGAGAGCCAAATCGGATCCGACCGACCTGAAATTAATTTGTGGTGTAACATGTTGGTGTGGAAACTAGGCCACTGGCTCTTGGGGACGGGGAGAAAGGAGCAAGAAGTCAGGGCTTAGCCGGAAGCAGGAGAGGTGGGGGCACGCGCAGTGGTCTGCCCCACGCCTGCGTGGAGAGAGCCAGTCTCTGAGCATCCTGCGGTGGGCTCACGCTTCCCTGGGCTACTTCTGACCACTCCCCAGGCCTGGCTGGGCTCTCAGGGTAGGGCCATGTCGCGGCCCCGACCCTCTGTATCAAATTTCCATACTCTATGAAGCCTAGGCAGGAGGACCACAAGTTTTAGCCCAGCCTGGGCAACTTAGAGGCATCAGCAAGACCCTGTCGCCATATAAAAAACTAAAACAAGGCTGAGGATATAGCACAGTGTGAAGGTCCTGGGTTTATTTCTTAGTCCCCCCAAAAATATATATATATATATTCTAGAGAGAAAAACATAATTTTCTCCCAAACCTTGTCTCAGCTTGAGATTTTGTGTAAAATTGTGCTGATGACCCTAATTACACGTCATCAAAGGAATGTAAACTGGCTCCCACGGTTTTCACTGGGGCAGGCACCATACATAAATAGTTCGTGTAATCATTCGGCTGCTAATATGTCCCTTTTATAGGGGAGGAAACTGAGGCTCCAAAGGCTCAGCCTCATCAGAAGCAAGGCAGTGAGAGCTTCTGTGGGGACTGTGCCAGCAGCCTAGCCTCAGCAGGCAGGCTATTCCCCACTCCCGGCATCCTCGCCTCTTCTCCACCTCTGTGGGGCGGTTGACAGTGGGCCAGGTGACCTTCTTATCTTCTGCCTGTCCTCTTGATCCTGTCACAGGTGGGAACAGATATGTCCTCCTCTGTGGAAATGAGCCTGAAGAAAACCAGTGCCTTGGAATTCCGGGTCTTCTTCCAGGGCCTAGTGTCGGCATGGCTTCTTGCTCCAGGTGGGGGTAGTGTGGGAAGGAGGGTAGCTCACATCACCTACCACAGTAGACAGTTTCATGGAAAGGATCTCCTTCCTCCTCCAAAGGGGACAGATCAGCCCCTGTCCTTAGGCAGAGCGGCTCAAGAACCAGACCCTGTGTAACTCAGGACCCCACGGGGTATGACGGGTCTGTGCTGGGCTCAACAAGTCCTTTCTAGGGACCTACCACTGGCTATCCTACATAACCCGGGCTCTGTCCCCTCCCTGTCTCCTCAGTCCGCCTGCTCCTCCATCCCCTTCCCCTGCCCCGCAGCACCCAAGGGCCCCAGTTGATCTCAAATCCAACACAGTCTAGGAAAGAAAACCCCACTTCCTTCATTTCCATCCCCTGGGACCTCAATTCCCAGTGTCTGTCTCCTGACATCTTTAAACCAGAGTCAATCTGGGGCTTGAAATACAGTAGCCTCAGTAAACACGGTCAGCCAGCATGGCCTTTAAAAAGAACACAGTGTGAGGATGGAAGTATACACAGACCTTAAACAGTGAACTTTGAGGAGGAGGAAGGTACTGATGACCTTTGCTTTCTACCCCTCCAGAGCATTTAAAATTTTTTTGCTATAAGCAAATGTTACTTTTCTGATCAAGGAAAGGAAATAGAATCGGTTCAAAACCAGAAACACAGATTCATCTAAAAATAATTCTTTTTTAAAATGGAAGAGACCTCAGGCTCTGGAACAAGGTCACCAGATAGGGCAGAGTGGTCCCCAGTGACTTGTTTGTATAGACACAGTTTTCGCGGAGTCGGCTTTATTAGAACTCTCAAACTCAAGCTGAGTCACTGTGACATAAATCAAGTGTCCTGGAACATAGACATGTCTGTTCCATGGCCCCTTATGGAAAAAGCTTGCTGAGCACGGATCTAAACAACCCAGCTGTGGAGGAAAGATTGGTCTGGACCAGGACAGTAGTTTCCAGTGCATTTCCAGGCTGGGACTCTGGACATGGCAGAGTCCTAGGGCAGGAAGGACACGGGATGGTTCGATCCATCCTCCATCTTCCCTACCGGAAGGTCTCTTCTGTACTGACGATCAGGAAGGGGGAGCAGTGCCACAACCACCTTCTAACAGAGCAAGTCTTTTCTTAGGTCTAAGTTAAATCCAGCACCTCAGTCCTCCTGTGTCACAACTCAGCACCCTGCCCCAAACCCCAGCCCAACTTCCGGCTCACTTTGGTAGATCTAAGGGTTGTGGCTTAGGGTTAGGGTTGCAGTTTCTCAGTGTTCCAGCAAACCAGTAATACTTCAACCACCAGGTAGGGAATTGCTGTGGTTTGGATCTGGAGCGTCCCCCAAAAAGCCTCATGTATTTGGAACCTCACGGCCTGGCTGGCAGGGGCTAACGCTTAGGGTTTGACCTGGAAAGATAGTGTCAGCTTGTCCAGAAGGGGGTGGGGTGCCCAGGGCAGAGCTTTTCTGTGTGTGTTATTGACTTGGGGGGCCAGGAAGTGAGCACCCACCCTGGGCAGGGGTGGGACAGCCAACTGGCAACCTGAGCTAAGTAAAGGAAGAAGAAACATTGTTACAGCTTCCGTGGGAAAGATCTGGCCTTGCCTGAGTCTTCAGACGTGGGCTCGCACCTGCCCTGACTTGGTTTGTCTTGGCAGTGTCCTTTGCAAGGCCCCAAGCATCTCTCCAGCCACTGCCACTGCTTTCACCTTGCTGACTCCTTAGGAATGGGACTCTGTGACACCTTCTAAAACTGTGAGCGAAAATACATCCTTCCTTAAACTGTGGAGGTCAAGTTTTTAGTCACAGCAGCGAGACAGTCACTGAAAGACAGGGACAGACACTCTGAACATCCCACGGAGGCCAGCCCACACTTCCTCTTCCTGGGTTCCAGTCCCCAGGGATGTGTGTGGCCAGGGCCGAGCCCTGGGCTCCACCTTACCAGCGCTCAGAGGAGCTGATGCGTATTGCAAGGATTGCCACCACTTCGGCAAGAGCGATTACCGTGGTGCCGCGTAAACACTCCTCGGTTCCACGGGGGTAAATGAAAATACAGGAGCATCTGGGCTGATTTATCTCAGCAAGAGGGAGCCAGAGAAATTCATTTCCCTCTAAACGATCTGCTTCGGCTCCTAAGTATTCAATAATTTCCTGGCTGGGAAATGGATATCCTCCCCGTCCCGTGACAGACCACTCACATTCCTAGGCACATGACATCCTCGAGGCTCAGAGGAGGACAGTGATGGCCCCTAACCCTTTCCAGGCTTGCAGAGACCCAGTAGCCTGCCAGAAGCCACAGCTCCCTCCCTTCCTGTCCTAAAGCGAGTCCTAGATGATGGCTGGGTGGTCTTTGCCACCCAGCTCAGCCCCAGACCTACTCAGAAGATGCCCAGCAGATAGACAGAGTGGTGAGGGCTTATAATTTCAGTACTCTGGGAGGCTGAGGCAGGAAGATGGCGAGTTTGAGCCCTGTCTAGACAACTGAATAACTTGGAGAGACTCTGTCTCAATAAGTAAAAAATAAATAAAATAGATAAATGGGCTTAGGGATGTGGCCCAGTGCAAAGGCCCTAGGTCAAACCCCAGTACAAAAAAAAAAGAAAGAAAGAAAGAAAAAACAGTAAAAGAAAAGAAAGCCTGGCTGCCCAGACCTAGGCACTACTGAATAGGCCCCAATCGCTCCTCAATCTGTCTTCCAGAGTATGACTTTGAGGATAAAGACCGCCTCGGGTCTGTTGCTGTGACTGACATTGTAGGTGGCCACTCTGCATGGAATAAGGGAATAGATGAATGAATGAATGCGTAAGGAATGGGAGGGTGGACAATGGTTTCTTAAATATTCCCCAGCTGACTCTGCAGAGGAAGGACTGGACATTTATTTCTGTCTCCTCCTGGTGCCTGAAAGGCCTTAGGCAGCCACTCATGTTGCTGAAGGAGCCAGAGCATCACCCAGGCTGTGTTGAGGACAGGCAGGGCTTGCTGACCCAACCCAGAGCCGGAGCTGCCTGTGGGGACCAGGCGGGAGAGGAGCAAGGCTCAGCCTGCGCTGCATCCTGCCAGGGGGCTGCATGTCCATGGGCAGAGCGCAGGACATGAGGTTGTTATAGGCCAGCTGGACAAAGTCTAGATGCCCCACAGAGGTCGCGTTCTGATGGTGCTGAGGGACGGGGAGAGGTGGAAAAGGAGAAGCTGAGAGGAGAACAGGAAGAAGGGCCAGAATCGGGAGACTGAGGCAAGAACTGAGGAAAGAACAGAGCGGGCCGAGAGAGAGGACGGGGGGCTCGGAGCCGCCACGCGGGAAGGGCTCTGGGGTTGGGGTGCAGCAACCTGTTGTCACCGTGGCCAGCGGCAGAAGGCCATCCAGCTCTCTGCACTGACCACGATCAGCCAATAGGAACTGTCTGGTCCCACTCTTGGCCACTTGTGGAGAATCTACACCCGCTGCCTGCCCTGCCTGGACCCCTAGCCCTAGAGTCCCCTTACCTTGTCACAGTGTGGACCAAGGGCCCTTGGATGCCAGGGAACCTCTGGTCACACTTTGTGGCCTTGCTGCTAAAGACCCCTGCAGGCGACAGGGAGCTCTGTCTGATTTGTCCTCTACTTTGCCTGAAATGTCCCCAGTACTAGGACGTGCACACAGTAGGTGCCAAGTATATGTCCACTGCTAAAGTTTTAAAAGCTTCACAGATGATTTTTAGGTACAGCCAGAGCTGGAAACTTTCCATCTAATTCTAGACCAGCAGTTTTCCCAGAACGGCCCCACCCTTGGCACTGCCATGAATGTAAATCCTCCCTCCCTCCCCAGACCTGCTGAGTCTGAGCCTCTGGGGATAGGTGCCCCAGAGGGGATGGTGATGCCACTCCAGAGGGCGACCAGTTCCCTAAGTGTTTCTCCAAAGCACGTCAGGAGGCTGCACGTGGTGGTTGGTGCACACCTGGAATGGTTTGGACCTGGAATGTCCCCATGAAAGCCTCCCACATTCAGGTGTAGTTGGATAACAGTGGAACTGTGTGCTATTGGGAAGTGGGGCCTGATTGGAAGGGGTGGATGCTGGGGGTTGACCTGGAAAGATTTTGTCAGCTGTTGATGGGTGGGTGGCAGGGTGGGCAGGGCAGAGCTTTGGGAGTGTATTATTGACTTGTGGGCCAGAAAGTGGAGGAGAGGTGCCCACCCTGAGGTTAGGGGTGGGGGTTCCAATGGCAACTTGAACTAAGAAAAGGAAGGGGAGCAGAAGAAACATTGTTACAGCTTCTTCCTGGGAAGGCTCTGGCCTTGCCTGAGTCTGCATGTTCAAGTCTAGCCTGGGCAATTAGCAAGAACCTGTTTGAAAAAGGGTATGAATAAAGGGGGCTGGGGGTGTGAAGACACTGGATTCGACTCCACTACTAAAGAAAATAAGAAGCTCTGGGTATTTGGCACAGTGCAGGGTTTACGTTTCTCTCCAACAACAGGGAACATCGAGTTCCTCTCACCCAACAAGGGCCACTCAGATGAGCAACATCTGTGGTACTTCTCCCTCTCCTTCCCGGTCTGCAGGACCACGGCAGGGGACCCAGGGACCCCCATCCTTGCTTTCCCGGGGACTACTACGAGGCAGCTTTCTCATGCCAGCCTGGCAGGCAAGGACTCCCGAGGCGATCCCTGTCCCTCCCAGGGCTCACACCCCCTTCCACCGCAAGTGAGACAGAGCCAGCACTACTGGGGCACACAGTCGCTCCCTGCTCAGGGACAGAAAAATGAAGCTCACCCAGCCTGAGAGTTGAGACCCACAATTTTGGGAGAGAGGCTGGGGTCCTGGGGACATCCTGAGCCACGGTTAGGCACCACCAGCAGCAGCAGCTGGGGTGGGAAAGAGACACAGCCCTCAGGTGAATTCGCTGTCTCACCTTGTCAAAGAAGAAAGTCCTGAGAGCTGCCCGCAGCCTGATGGAGAACCCTCCACTGGGACCCAGGTGGGCAGGGTCCCCAAATTTGAGGGGTAAGAGAATGTTGCTAATCCACAGGCTGAACCTGTTTAGTGCTTCACATACTAAATTGCAATCAAGGGTACAGGGGGCTGAGAGGTGGGAGATGGGGCCTAGCACTGTGACCCTAAGGCAGGAAGCAGCAGGGCTTGAGCGCTTCAGAGATGTCCCCAGCCCTTTGGGGAGGGGGCTTCCTCCAAGTTGGGTCATTTTCCCAAGAAGTACACAAACATCCAGGTCAGATAAAGAGGGTTCCATCCCAGCTCTGCCCCTCGGGGCTGGGCAGCCACAGGTAACCACACCAGTCCAGCCCTGTGTCTGCTTCTCAAAGGGGTCTTGCTGTCCATCTCAAATGGCCAATGTCTTACTTACTCTTCCCTTGCTGTGACTCAATACCAAACATCCACAACTTCAGGGAGAAAAGATTCATTCTGGCTCACGGTTTCAGAAAGTCGCATTCCATTCACAGGTGGGTAGCTGGAAAATAGTAGAATCAGATGGCTGGGCCCCAGCTAGAGTCAGAGCCAGAGCCGGTGCCCCACAGATAGAGGCAGCCTGGCAGAACTGAGACTAGCCTGGGAGGAAGGGCAGCACCAGCACGTGCCCTTCCGGGCACAGCCCCAGCATCCACACCTTCCAGGCGGGCCCCACCTCCCCATCCAACGAGTATCCATAGCATCAGACTTTTGAGGGACACTCCAGATCCAAAGCATGACAGCTACCCCAGGAGATGATATTGGATACTGGAGAGTAGGACTTTGTTAAGGCAGGATGGGGAGAAAGAAGGGAACAGCATGGGGAGGGCAGGGAAGAGTAGATGGAGGCTTGTGGAGGGTGATTAGTGGGGGGCCAGGGCATGGGGTGGGCAGGGCATGGTAGGGCCAGAACACTGCTGAAGGGTCAGGTCTAGGCCGGCTGTATGCAGTGGGGCTGGGAGGGCAGCCAATAGGATGGAAGAAAAGGTGTCACTGGGCCACAGGAGGCACTGAGTAGACCTTCAGACCGCCCAGAGGGCCTAGCCTGACTGCTAGAAGCCACAAGGCCTCTGCCCCAAGGCCAGCAGAGCAGAGTTGCCTCAGGGCTGGCCCTCT
This sequence comes from Ctenodactylus gundi, assembly GCA_004027205.1. Classification (NCBI taxonomy): domain Eukaryota; kingdom Metazoa; phylum Chordata; class Mammalia; order Rodentia; family Ctenodactylidae; genus Ctenodactylus; species Ctenodactylus gundi. Next base: position 29,250 of record PVKB01004077.1, read on the forward strand.
GGCCACAGGCCTCCAGGGACAAGGGGACCCTGGGGGTAAAAAGGAGACTCATCTCAAGGATTCCAGGTTGTATGGCCTTGGACTATGCGACCCTGGCCTATTTGGCCTCAGGCGAGCTCCCCAAAGCGGTCCGCACCTCGGGCACCTCTTCAGAATGGGAATGACGACCCCAACCTGCTGCACCTTGCGGGAGGAGGACAGTTATGCAAAGCACACAGCATAGCATTGGGCACAGAGATCCTCAGGCCTGATGGCACTCTGTCCCCAGAGGAAACAGCCCTGCTCGAGCCTGGGCCAGCTGTGGTCAGGCCAAGGGACAGGCCAAAGCAAAGCCCAGGGCAGCAGCAAGGCACAGGACAGCCGTTTGCCCGGGTGTGCACATGGAAGGCAACTCCTTCATCAGGCCGGGCATCCCCAGCAGTGGCCCATTCTGCCACAGCATCTGGTGGAATTTTCCTCCTCTGGCAATCGCACTCGCTCACTCGCTCACTCCGGTGAGGGGCTTTGAGACCTAACAGCAGTTTCTTTAAAGGGACAGAAGAGGCACTCTGCATCCCAATACGCGGCTTTGAATGCACCGACATTAATAGAGGTCGCGGATCCAGGGAACACAGGCCCTTCCCAGAAATAAATCAGCAGCCGGGGCCACCGGCAAACCATTTATCTCACTCCGGTTTTCTCCTGAATCGTCCACTGCGCCAAGAGTGGCCAGAGGGAGCGGGGGAGCAAGACAGGGCAACACCACATAACTGAGCCTCTAGGGAAGGGGCCTGTTGGGAAGGGGCCTGGACAGCTCACCCGTCACTGCCGGATGTGCTGGTGATCAGGCACCCCACCGAGGGCTGACTGTGGGTCCCCTCATCTAGTCCTCAACTGGGAAAAACCAAGGCCCAGAGAAAGTAATGCTTTCACCCAAAGTTGCACAGCAAGTAAAGGAACTTTTGAGGCTCCATGTCCTGTTTACCCCAAACCAGAGTCTGACCTTAACCACCTATGAACAGAGCCTTGGGTCAACTATGGAAGGAGTTGGAGTCTCCTGATTCGGAGACCCAGCTGCCTGAGTGCCAGCTATCTGCTCCTACCCAGCCTGCCAGGGAAAGGACTGCTGCTCTCGGAAGACTGGAGGTGTTGTGGCCTGCAAATACCCCTGAGAGCTTGCAACGGGCAGATCTGGTTCAAATCTAACCTCTGCCAGGCTTTTGCTAGCCTTAGGCAAGCGACTGGACCTTTCTGAAACTCTTGACTAAAAACACTACCTTCACTTTTGGTTTGCAAACATGGCCCCTCAGGCAGGGCCTCACACTGTCATGAGAAGGGGACCGTGTGTGATGTCACCTGCCCATCCCCGGGCCCCTCTGGCCTGTTCCCCGGTCTCCAGTCCCCAAGCCCTGAACAGCTTGACCCCTCCGTGGCCTGCCACACTTAACACTCTTAACAAATGCTCAGACGCATCATGTTTTATGTTTCTGTCCTTCTCAGTTACTGATTGTTTTATCAATAGTGCTGCTTCTGTGAGTTCTGTGATTTATCTGGCTCTGCCCCCGCTTCTCTGGGTGGCCCTGGGCAGGTCATTTATCCTCCTGAATCACAGAGCGCACAGGAGCCGGAGGGAGGGACCAAAGAGAGCCACAATCCAGACCTGGTGTGACATGGATAACAGTCACTGTAATGACTCCCACTGGGCATAAGTCTGCGGTAGGCCAGCACCCCAGGGGTCCGGATGACCTGCACCTCTGGAACTCTGACCTCCTGGAGTCCCCTCCCATGAGGACGAGGGGCTGAGAAATGCTGCTTGCTTTGGTCAGTGGAACATTCACTAGAAGGAGGCAGCGGAGACCATTCAGATGCTCATCTCTGGGGGCGACATCTCTTTGAACACTTCCTCTTGGATTGCTGACTTGAGATTTTCAGGAAGCTTTGGAAAAAGAGTTCAGAAGCCTCCGGCCAGGAGCCCCACCCAAGCCCCCAACCCATAGGTGGTATACCAACTGCCAGTCACATGAGCAGAGCTATCCTAGCTGTCCCCACCCAGGCAAGCCAGCTGCAGCCACAGCTTTCCAGATGACCCAGATGACCCAAGTCAAGCTGGGACTTCCCCAGTTTGGGCACCGAAAAGGCTCAGTTACCAGGAGCACAGCCTCCTGTCCCCTTCCTGTCACCCTACTGAGCACAAATGGAGTGAAAAAAAAAATCAACCTATCAACTCCTAGGATGAAGAAACACCAACTCTGCGTTAGGGGTGTTTTGTTACACAGCCATATGTAGCTGAGACAGAGCCCCAGTGTGCACCTGGCTCGTGGTGTGGAACTGGGAACCTGCTCTAGGCCTGTGAAATGGCTTTGTGACCCAAGAGACGGTGGAAACAAGGCTCAGGCAGGTCACGTGATAGCCCAAGGATAGGCTCAAAGCAAGCGGTAACAGATGCTGGTTGTGTGGCTCTGTGGTAGGGTGTGCTTAGCATGTGTTGGGCCCTGGGTCCAATCTCTAGCCTGAAAAAAAGAAAGAAAGAAAGAAAGAAAGAAAAGAAAGAAGAGAGAGATAGAGAGACATCCAGGCTAGCCAGGCATGGTGGCACACACTTGTAATCCGGCAACTTGGGAGGCTGAGGCAGGAGGATTGCGAATACAAGGCCAGTCTTGACTACATAGCAAGATCTTATCTTTAAAAAGAAATGCAGGGGCTGAAGGAAAGGCTCAGCAGTTAAGGCACTTGCCTAAAAAGCACTGAGTCAAGCGCTAAGTGCCCGAATTAATTCCCCAGCACCACATAAGCCAGGTGTAGCGGTGCACGCCTGTAATCCCAGCCCTTGGGAGGCTGAGGCAGGATGATTGCTGTGAGTCCAATGCCAGCCTGGGCTCCATAATAAGTTCAGGACCAGCCTGGACTGAGTGAGACCCTGTTTCAAAAAAAAAAAAGGCAAACTTTAGACTAACCCCAACATTTAAGTTAGGGTTCCTCTACCACCAAAGCCTAGGTGTTACGACTGGTTTGGATCTGGACACCTCACATGTTTGGGAGGTGATTAAGTCATGGGGGCTAATTACATTAATAAATTAATCCACTGACAATTTTCTATGTTAAGAGGTGGGGCCTGGTCAGAAGGGGTGGGTCACTGGGTGTGGCCTGGAAGGGTAGACCAACCTCCCTAGCTCCGCCATTCTCTCCTGCTCTGTCTCCTGTTGCGGTGGGAATATCCGGCTTCTCTCCGACTAGGCTCTCCACCATGTCCTTCCGCTGTTGCCACACATCCAGGAATGAATAGAGACCTTCTGAAACTGTGGGTTAAAAATCAGGCCCTCCTCTCTTCAGTTGTACATGCCAGGTATTGTAATGAGCAAGTGGCTGAGACCCTGGAACCTGAAATTGAGAGGTGACTTCCCCAAGGACAGCCATCCCTCTTGCTCTAAGTTTCCTCATACAAACATCTGTATCAATGGTTTCATGCCCTAACAGTGCTGTGTACCAAACTGCCCCACACTTGGTGGCTCTGAACCAGAAATTATGTATTTAGCTCATGTGCCCATGGGTCATTTGGTGGCTCTGGTGATAGCCAGGTAGGTGCACGTATCTGGTGACTGCAGCTGTTGGGTAGCCCAGCCTAGAGGTGGCTTTTCCAGACACATCCTCATGACAAAAGCAGTCATGAGATCAAACTAGTGGACACAAACAAGGCCTGGATTTGGGGCCATGTCCTCGCCTCTGCCACATCCTATTGGCCAAAGCAAGTCACAGACCTGACCAGGTACAAATACAGGAAACATGGCTTCCGCCAAGAGAGTAAGCAAAACCCCAGGTCTCATTGCAGAGAATTTAGGTAAAGATCGAAAACTTGGGGTTGTTCGTTCAATCAATTAATCCTGCTAGAGTCCTTACCACGGAGCCGGGCTGTGTGCTAGATATTTCATACTTACTGTCATTTGTTTCCTGAACGAGTTCTGTAATTTAATTATGCTCTATTTATCATGAGCGAGCTATGCCAGTGACACAGACCAGACACATTTGTGTCTTTCTACAATGTCAAAGTTTGAGTGACAATAAATTCACAAGCTACACCGATTTTGTCGGTCTTAACGGGCCGAGGACGCGAGGTTCTCCCGGTAGCCAGTGAGCCATGCGATCGCAAGCTCTTTAGTTCCAATCTTAAATTCGAGTCTCTATAACATTCAAGTCACATCACACAATAATCTATGGGCTTCGGGATGTCTAAGGAAGCATCTCAGAGGCTGCAGGATTCCAAGAGAAAGGACTGGAAGCCACAGCAGAGTCTACATAGGTGGCAAAGGTCATCACAGGTAGTTAGGTGAGGTTACAAAGGGCTGGAGGGATGGCTCAGCGGTTAAAGCGCTGGGCTTGCAAGTGCTAAGTCAAGAGCTAAGTACCCAAGTTTCATTCCCCAGCATCACATAAGCTGGGCATGGTGGCGCATGCCTGTAATCCCAGCATTCTGGGAGGCTGAGGCAGGAGGATTACAAATTCATACTCAGCCTGGGAAACTTAGTGACTTATCAAGACCCCATTTCAAAATCAAAAATAAAAATGGGCTGGGAATGTAGCTCAGTGTGAAGGCCCTGGGCTTGATCCCCAGTAGGCTAGAGAGAGAGAGAGAGAGGGAGGCTGGAGTAGGGAGAAGGGATTTACTGAAGCTGGAGAGAGGCAGCTGGAATTCTAGGTCTGTCAGCCTTGTGATGGTTTATCCCATGGTCTGATAAGACAACAGGCCGGTGTGTGTCCCCATGCCCCAGTGCTGAGCGTCTCTTTACCCAATCCAGGGAGAAGGTGGTGTCATTTGTGGGTCTGGTAGGTCTGATGCACTCATAAGTCTGCTTGTGTCTGATATAACTTAGATACCTCATTTGTCCACATCTCCTTGATTTGATAACTTTCCAGGTGGCAACTTTTTATTAGCAAGATGAACTTATTTATTGGCGTGTGCCTTATGGTCGTGCTGTGCAAGCTGGGAGTTGTCATTTTTTGATAATTTGGGGCATCCAACACCTGGCGGTTATCTGTTGCCACAGACAGGTGACTCTGCCTCAGCGTCTGGGTTCAACTTGGAGAAAAATGCTGTTTTATAAAACAGTCTATCAGGGCAAAGCCCAGCCTGGATACTGCTGTTCCTGCCGTTCCATGCAACAGGGAGGAACTCACTACAGGGCCCAGCCAGCTCGACACAAGACAGTTCATCTCCAAGTCCCACCTAGGGCAGCTGAGTCATAAGAAGATTAAGCAACCAACCCCACGTTGGACAGCAAGGAACAGAGCTGGAATTCAAGGCTAGAGAGTTTTACCCCAAAGTCGGGGCTCTTAGCTTCCGAACCACCCTGGTGGCTGTTCCAGGTTCCTGCCCTGACATTCGAAGGATGAGACGGGAAGCCACAGAAAAGGAGGTCAGAGCCTGTTTCTCGCTCCCCCCACCCCACCCCGAAGTTTCTGCTGATGAGGCAGAAGTGTAACTCAGAGATGAAAGTCCCTTTGCCAGGCAAGGCAGCTCTGCTGACAAAAGACGGGCTTTCCTTTGAGTCCGTCTTCTGGGAGCCGGGCAGGCAGCAGCCGCAGGCGGCGGAGGGAGCTGGCCCTGCTATGGCAGTCGGGATGGGGTACCCACAGCCCCACCCGCACCAGCAGGGGCCTGGGGACACCGGCTGCTCTGGCATTGGAATGAGCAGAGAAATGGCTCCTGGTACAGATGGGGAAACTGAGGCCCAGAGGACCAGAAGAGACTTAACCAATGCACACAGCCAGGTGGAGGCTGGCAGGATGCTGCTGGGGATCCAGCTCATCTCTGCCCAGGTGGGACCACTTTCACAGTTCCCACTGAGAGGCTCCTGCGAGGTGGGGATGTGCCGGGTCATGCCTGGGGGTGTCAGGGCCTGGAGTCTTGGGGACTCTGAACTGTGCTTCTGACTTTTCAAGGAGACAGCCACATGTGCTGAACTGCAAACACCATTCGTGACACTACACCTGCAGACTTGACTCCTTATCGTGGCGGAGGAGCCGTGGGCGGCACAGTGACAAAGTTGGCCCCGCTCCCGTGACGAGGCCGGAGGATTGCTGGCTTCTTCCCAGCACAGGCCAGGCCTGGCATCTGTCAGGGAACTGACAAAGTGCAGCTCCACAGGGACCTCAGCAGTGTAGAGGACGGGGACACACATGCCAACCCACACTTTGCCCCTGGCCCTGCCTCCGTGGGTGACCTTGCTGGGCCTCCCCACATCTGCTCACGGGTGGGCGTGGACAAGATTAGGGGTCTTCAGAGCCCCTCCTTAGGACCCCAGGGCTCTTTGCAAGGGTCCCAGAGGCATCTTGGAGGGGAGGAGAAGAAGGAGACCCGGCCCCTTCCACAGCTGCCACCGGACAGACACGCTTTGATCCGGGTGATGCGTCTGGAGACGCATAAGATGTCATTTCAACAGAGGATTTGACAACTTTAAGGGAATCCTGGGCCAGGTGGGCCATGAGGGTCCTTCTGGGAGCTGGCAGGGACAGGAGGACTAGGAGACGGGAGCAGAGCCTGAGGGAGGCTCAGCAGAAATGGGGGGGTCAGGACTGAGCAAGAGCACAGCCCTGCCTGGCACAGCTCCCCAAGCCGCCCCGGCTCCACTCCCTTCAACTCAGTGTCTCCCTTCCTCACCTGGGAGGACCAGCCCGAGGGGGAGGACAGCTAGCCAGAAGGCAGAGCTACAGAGGCAGGGCGAAGGGGCAGGGAGCAGGGGACGCGGGCCGGACACAGGGGTAGGGACGCTGGGATGCCGAGCAAGCAGATATGAGGACCCGTGATCTGGATGCGCCAGGAAAGAGGTCCCGCTGCCAATCTCCCGGCCCCGTCCCTTCCCACCCGTGACTTATTCCTTTGCTTTTCTGAGCCTGTTTCCTCCCCTGGAGAGTGGGAAGGCACCGCCACCTGCCCGCATCCTGGAGTCAGGCAGGACAAGTGCACACCAGGAAGTCGGAGCCACCCTGCAGCCTTGGACTCCAGGGGATGAGAAGGATCGCCACCGCTGCGTGCTTCCCTCTTCCAGCCTTTCTCTAGTCCCCCCTGACCCCCCTCTTTCGACTCACTCGTACCTTCTGTGTGCCAGGCTGTCAGCAAAGAGGAGCACCCCGTGGTATCTCCGGCATGGGTAAGACAGGGAGACACCCAGGGGCAGAGACCCAGGGGACCCCCGGGCACATTCCCTGCCTCTGCAAATCCTGGCAGGTCCCGTGAGGCCATCTCACCATGCGTGGCACAGTGACCTTGACGTTCCCACTCTTCTCAGAAGCAGTGATGGGACCCACACGCAGCCCAGCGGTGCAGGGGGTTACGATCGCGGCCACCTGCCTGTCTCAAACAAACAAAAAAACCTGTTCTCGTTAAGTTATGTGTGTTGGAGACTCTGTCTCGGGGTGGGAAAGCTGGCCACTGCCGGGACCCTGAGCCGGCTGGGGAAGGTGCCTGCTTCCACCCCAAGGCCTATTGCATACTTGAACGAGGACTTGAACTCCCGCCTAGAACATGAAGCATTTGCTTTTGTGCCCGGTGTCCTGCGCGAGTAGAGACCAGCGACCACAGCTCACATAAAGACCGTGGTATTAGGAGGGTGTCCGCCACCTGTCGCTGGCCGTGGACAGCAACCCATGCCGCTCGCTGTCCACCTCTCCATCATTCAACAATGAATGCCGGGAGAAAGAGTACTGGGAGTCGGGTGCCACAGAACGCTGAAAGCTCCTACCCAACACAGAAGCACGCTCTTCCAGAGAGTTCTAAGCAGTATCTCTCCTCTACCCGCCAGGAATAAGCGAGCTGTCTCCTGCCGCTGGCCAGGGCTGAGGGGTACGGGGCCCCGGGAAGGGGTGAGAGAACTGGCAGGTGGCTCAGCAGAGGCCGAGAACTCTGAGACCAGGACTTGGGGTCCCTGGCTGCTGGCACCTGAGGCCTGGAAGGACCTGGAACCGTCTAGAAATGGACCAGTGGAAGGTTGGGACAACAGGAAACAGACCTCGCAACACCTCCTGAAGATCTGGGAGCAACACTGCAGAAACTGGGGTTCTGAGAGGTTGAGTAGCTCACCTAAGGGCACACAGCAGGGCCTGGAAAGCCTGAGAAACCTGGGGCCAGTGGCCTCTCCTGGTTTGTGTTCTGCTCCAGGCAGAGCCCTGAGGCCCAAGTGACACAGTCACCACAGATGTGGGCGGTGGGCCTGGGGCTGCTGTACTCAGGCAGTGTTTGATCCCCCTATACCTGTTACCAAGGCTGACACGTTTACTGTGCTCTCCTAACCCCCACAAGAACAAGAACCTGAGGGGCTGTGGGTGCCTGTTACACAGAGGGGGAAACTGAGACTCAGGGGAGCAGGTCATGTTCCTGTCACCCGGTAAACCCAGTGTAGAGGTGAGATCTGAGGTCTGTCCACACTTCCTGGTCCCCCTGGATGACATGACATTCACTGCAAAGCCAGAGGCCACAGATGTCTCAAAGCAGGGTCCGAGTGTCTCGAGGGTGGAGGGCCGAGGCCCCTGCAGGAGCTGAGCTCGGAGCGGGAGCCCCGTGCATCCTCCTCTCGGAGGCTGGCTGAGGTGGAGGTGGCAATTTACAAGCACCTTGGGACGATGGGGAAGTTTCTTGCACCTGAATCTCTGAAAGCAATTTAACTTGGTTCTCCTTCGCCTCCTGGCCTTCCTCTCTCCCCGACACAGCAATCGATCTGCCAGGGCCGCCTCCGTCCTTCCTGGCGCCTGGGCGTCCAGCTCAGCCACCAGCAGCCGAGCCCCCAGTTGTATCTGCCACTCACCCAACCCAGGCCCCAGCCCGATGCAACAGAAGACGGCAGAACGCCCCCAGGACCACCTGGGGCTGCTCTGACACTTGATAAGCATGTTGGACTCCTTCATGAGGAAAAGCAGCCAAAGGTGGGCCCCATGGCACCCCGGGCCTGCACACCCTCCTGGTCCTCGGGACAGAGCTCCAGAAAGACCCTCATGGAGCCTGTGTTGCTCCCCTCCCCGCCTAGCCTTGCCAGAAGCCAGGCCAGCAGGGGCCACCTGCTTGGAAGCCATTCCTCTGAGACTTGGGCACAACCTGGTATCTGGGCTCAGTGAACAGAACTGACCAGCAACATAAAAAAAAAAAAAGGTTCAGAAATTCACTTCCTGGAACCCCCTCTGGGAGGCCTCCACTCAGGCCAGGTACCCATACATGCTGTGTGCCTCTGGGTATGTGGCACAACCTCTCTGCCTCCATGTTCTCATCCGTAAAGTGGGTGTAACAATATCAGCATCTCCCTGGTGGCATTGCCATGTGGCCCACACGCACAGGAGCTGTCATTGTAACAGTCACGGGCATCACCAGGTGGTGTCTCATTTACTCACCTGTCTTCGTCACCTGCCCGTGAAGGCACCACGTCTGTGGCAAGACTGTCCGTGTGTGCCAGGTCCCTCACGTCCCTTGGTGTCCCTTACCTGCTGGCCTCCTCCTCTCATGGCTGCACGCGCCACTGTTCTGCAGCTGCCCTCCAGCTACTGGAGCCCCTCGTCCCCATCCGCAGGCCACTGACCTGCTGGAGAGTCCACCGCCTGGCCAGTGACCCATAATTCCCAGAGTCAAGACCAACTGTGAGGTGTGACAAGCCTTGGGGTCACCCCCAGAAGTGGGCTGAGATCATCTTCTCCAGGGTGACTTTGCCTGAAATTGGCACTGGCTAGCTGTCCCCTCCCCGTGACCACTGGGCTTGCTCCCTGCTCCTTTCTCCTGGGAGCACAGATCCCGTGCACACCCCGAGTTGCCCCTAGACATCTGGGATGGTGGCTGTCATCAGCTCGCCTTGCTCCAAGCTCGGCTGGGCCCACACGTGGGGAGCTGGGCCCACGTAGGTGAGTTACCACCTGATGGATGGTATCCAGGCCCAGCTGGGGGCAGGGTGGGGCCAGCTGAGGTCAGGAGGCTAAGAGGGCGAGAAGAGGCTGAGGCGGGAGGATTTCCCCACCAGCCCCGTCTCACCCACGCCCAGCCCCGCCTTCCCCATCAGAGGAACCGTCTGCAGCTGTAAGTACTTAGCAGAGTGTGCGATCTGCAGGACGCGGGCCTGGAGCTGCATAAACAAGCTGGTAGAATTTAAAGGCACACCAGGTCGGGGTCCCAGGGGTGGCATCGGCGACATCACAAGTGGAGGGGCCAGGATGCAGTTCATGACCGTGTTCAGGAGGGGTACAGCGACAGAACCCAGCTGAAGGTCACTCCTGTTTATTTCTATATAATCATTTGGTCTGAAATGCTGGGACAAAAGTGGGACAGCTCCTGGACCATCCCACCGGACAAGTGTCCCACCCGAACAGAATGAGTCCACCCCTCCACCGGCAGGCAGGGGACCCAGAAAGGGAAGGCACAAGATAACACCCCAATAATACCCAACCCTTCAAGAGGTCTTGGCAGCAGCTGCAGGCTCCCACCCCGTCAGCAGGCACTCCAGCCACTTCCTGGCCCCTCAGAGCAACACTGGCCCCACCCGCTGCCCAAACTTGCCAGCACCATGCACTGTGGGTTCAGGGTGTGGGCTCTGGAGCTACAGCCCCAAATCCAAATCTGCTTACTGGCTGTGTGCCGTGGGGCAACGTAAATCTCCGACTTCAATCCCAGCCCTGTGCAACAGAACTCAGGAAAGTACCTACCGGGTTAGAGTCTTGAGGACTTTGCCAGAAAACCTCACCCTCCCCACGCCTGGGGGGCACCAGCTGTGAAACGAGGGCAACCTGAGCCTGCGCCTCCCGGGACTTCGCCGGGGCCCAAACGCATCGGTGCCGAGTCAGCACTGCTAAACGCACCTTAGCCAAGTTATCGTGGAGAAAGCGGATTTTAAGGTTGAATACACCGAAATCTGAGGCTTTTACTTTTCTAAACGTCTACAAGTACAGAACTAAATGCTCGCTCGACGTTTACCTCTGCAAGGACAAGATGTGGTCTGTTCTGGTCAGGTTTTAGCCCAATACCTGGAACCCATCACAGGGAGGGCGAGAGACACCCAGGTGCGTGGTTGTGTGCGTGCGAGGGTGTGGTGGATGAATACACGAGTGAATGAATGAAGAAAGCTGGCCATTCTCTGCCCAAACAAGGGCAGCATCCCTGCCTCTCCCTCACTCCCTCCACCGCTCCCCTAGCTAGGAGCCGGCTGGTCAGGCCCTGTGCCTCCCGCCCTGGCTGGACAGTCACTTCAGTCACCTGCGGAGCTGCCGGGGCCTCCTCACTGGCCTCCGTCTGTCCATATTCCCTCCACCTCCCACTTGAAGCAACTTGTTTGCAGGAAAAAGGAAGTTCATTAAGCAAATTGGAGGTATCCTGCAGCAGCAGAGCTGAGGCATTTGCAGGCACAGAAAGTCGTATCTGGGTCACAGAATTTGCAAGGAGGAGCCCAGAGCAAGGGACCCAAAGTCTCTGATAGACAAAACTGTGGGCCACAGCCCCACCTCCCTCCCAAGGTGTCTGGGGAGCTGAGCAGGCAGCCCACGAAGCAAAGCCTCAGCAGGGGACTGGGCAGGGGGCAGGTGGGGTCACACATGGCCCTGGATGGTGGCAGAGCGGAACCCCAGGGCAGCCGTGGTCACGCTCTGACACTTCCACTTCCCTCCCTACCCAGGACACCCGGAACTCCAGTGCAGCCACTTCTGCCTCATTAAACAGCCGGTACGGAGCCCTGGGACATGTCTTAATTAGGTGACCACACCGGATGGCATAAATTAATTTGATAAAGATAATGAAGCTCAGCCAAGTGGAGCTGGCCGTGTTTCCAAGAGCAGCTGCCTGGAGGCCTGGTCTCCGGGGCTGGGGTCTGGAGAGAAAGGGAGGGGACTGTGGGACATGATATCTCTCCCGTCCCTCCTCTGAAGGACCTGGGGATCCTCCATCTTGTCCCTATGAGCTCTGCTGTGTGGCCAAGGGAGTTGAATCTCTGAATTTCCAAGGGTCTCTGTGTCCCCTGTGACTCTCAGAACAGATTAAATGATATAATATATGGAAAGGTTTTTTATGCGTGGCCAGAGTACATGCCGGCCTGTCACTAGGCACCAGAAGTCATTCTTAGTACCAACACAAATAACGGACCCTGCTAGGCCCCACCCCCTGAACTTGGGTGTCCATGTGGCTTTTGGCTAAACCATCAGCCTCCGATTTCATAAGACCTCTCAGCTCATCCTGGCTCCTGTTCCCACTGGGGCTCAAAGGGTTGAGAATCGCTCAAGATCACACACCTGATAAGTAGTGGATGTAGGATTTCAATCCAGTTCCGCAACTCAGAACCAAAGCTTGTCCACGCACAGACGTGGGAGCCTGTGAAGGGGCTGTGACGCCTTTGACCACTGTCGTCCTTCTAACCCACGATTGGTAACCAACACCATCAGTGCGTGGAAGAGCTAACCCTGAACTTACATCCCCCTTCCTCCCCGGGGCTGGGGAGTTGGAAAGAATATCCCGTTGGAGTCGTAAGACCTGGGGTTCAAGCAGTACTCCGTCACAACAGTCTGTGGCCCTTTGGCCAAGTCACACCCCTCTCTAAGCCTCCGTTTTTCCCATCTGTAAAGGGGGAAGATTTCATCCTCTGACCACCTTCCCAGCTTCATTCATTCCATGATCCTTCTCTGAGTCTCCTGAGGTCATAGGTTTGGGAATATCTGGCATTTCTCTCCAAGAATCTTGAGTTCTTAGCCCAGCGGCTGGTCACCTAGGATCCACTTGCACGCCATCTCCCCAGAGGGTGGACTAAGGGTGGACATGACATGGTGTCATTAGAATGAGGGATCCTGATGTTCTCCATGGGATATAAAAACCCCAGAGCTGGGCATGTAGCTTCTGCTGCCCAGTGGTGGCACTCAGAGACAGGCACTGGGCGGCCAATTAGCGACACATTAGATAATTGGTACGATCTGGTACAATTCCCTTTTCGACCACCTCTGCCACTGCGTCCTGTTCCAAGTCTGAGCCACTGGTAGCGTTGGGCTGATAACTGTAATAGCAAGAATTAAAAATCAAATCTGAGTCATGGGAGACTGCCATTAAATTGATTTAGGGCAGGGGAAATTAATGGGATTCCCTCTCCACCCCAGAGCAGAGCTGCCATGTGGAGAGAGGGCACTGACTGGGAGCCTTTGAGTAGTTGGACCCGCCTCTTGACCTTTGACCTGCTCCTGAGTACAAGGTGGTGGGGAGCCATCTTCCCGGAAGAACAGCTGCGGGAGGCCAGTAGAGAAAAGGCGAGCGTTCAGGGCCCAGCACCCAGCTCAGGGACGTCCCTTTCCTATCTCATGAGAACGGAGGTCTGAAACAGAGATCAGGGCTGCCAGCGTTACTTAACTCTGTTTTTTTCCCCAAAATTACTCTTTTTATCACCATGTGTTTGCGATGCACAGTAATTATATTCAACTTAGAGTGTCATAGGCATATGGCAGCTTAATCCCTTGTATTCCTCCCACCCCATCTCTCCTTTACCCCGACACCCCCTTTTTGTTTCCCCAAATTTGTTCCCCCATTTCCTATCACCTCTATCTTATTCTTTTAGTTCCGCATAACTTGGATTTCTCATTCAGATTTGATGAGTACAAGAAACGTGGCTGCCGTGAGGCGCGTCCCAGCAGTTCACATGGTGGAACTCAACTCGAATTCTCTGAAGGAGAAAGGAACGTGGATGAGCTCATGGAACCGGGAAGTCCAGAGGGAGAGCTGGCCCAGACAGGCAAGACCCTGAAGGTGTCACCACTGGCTCTGCTGTCCCTGTCTTAGCCTCCTTCTCCTCCAAGTGGCCGGGCTGATCTGGGGGAGCTTTGGAGGTAGGGAATTTGATCCCACAGAGTCAGGGTGTACATTCTCTAGTGTAGTGACCCTGGAACAAATAGAGACTACCTCTTACCCAATCTCATATATATATATATATAGGTCAGGGAAGAGCCCTGATTGGTTCATCTCAAGTCACATGCCTATCTCTGGACCAATCATTGTTGCCAGTGGCAAGTCATAATAATCAGGCCTGGGTCTGCATCTTCCCTTGTGGTCTAAGGACAAGGTACCTCTGTGACTGGCCATCTCAGCAGGTGCTTTCACTCTCAAAAAAGGTGCGGGGAAGGGGACATTTGGGGCACAAAACCCACCACCACGGACCTCAGCTTCTGATAGCACATGCTTTTGTCATGACCCATCACACACTGGGGTCAGTGAGCAGTTCTGCTCAACAAGATGCCACCTAGGTATCACCCAGGCCATGGTCAGGCAGCCGTGTCCTAGCTGGCTGGCTTCATGCACAGTCTAAGCAATCCCACCGCAGTGGCAGGCCTTCCTCTCAGGTACCGCAGCCTCTGCAGAGTCTGCCCACAGGGTCTCCGCACCAAGCTACCTGGACTTTTCTGTGCAACTCCGGGCTCCCCAAGACACAAAAGTGGGATCTGCCAGGTCCATAAGTGGGTAGATGAACTTGCCGGGGTGAACCTTGTGTTTGGCGCTGGGGCCAAGTTCCTCCTCTCTGAGGGCATCTGGTCTTTCTTCTCACAGCAAGCTCCCCACCACCCCTGCAGGGTGACGGCTTGTGACTGATACCTGGGCTGTGCTTCTGTTGCCACGGGCACCTGGAGGCCCAGAAAGGCCTGGCATGGCTGCCCTTCCTTCCTGCACCTGAGCCAGTCCAGGCAAACCCAGGCCAGAAAGAGAAGAGGTTTTCCTGAGGCAGGGGACAGAACATGGCTGCCAAAGGTTGGGGTCTCGGCTCCTTAAGTGAGGTGGGAACCACCTGGAACCTTACTGACCCATTAGATCAATCACCTGGCCTGGCATGGGTCACTTTGGCTTTCTAAACCTCAGTTTACTTAACTGACAAAGGCCACCTCATTCATGCCTATGGAGACAGTGGACCGCCGTGTGTTCAGGACGCAGGACAGCACCTAGCGCATGGTGGGTGCTGGGTGTCAGGGCCTGCTGGGTCACTTGCCAATGCTCCCTCAGTCCATATCTGTCCCAAAATCTGTGCTCGGCAGCCTGGAACAACCTGCCCTGTGGCGTCATCTCGGTTTTTCTGGCTCCTTCGCAGCCCTTCCCTTGGGCCGGGCACCACTGTAAGAGCTGGCCCAGAGCCTTTCTGGGTCTCAACACCAACCCCAAACTCCATCCTCCTGACCTGTGGGGCTCAGGGCACCTCACAGGGACTCAACATGCTGACTTCATTTTACACACGTTGAGTTTGGGCCTCTTGAACCCCACACCCGGAGAAACATCAAATAGATGCAAATGAGGTCTTAATTTATGCAAAACAGTCCATAAATGCACGTCCCTGGATTTGCCAGAGAAAAAAACCTTGTCACCTAATTGAGCAGAAATAACAGGGGACAGGGACTGTCTCTTCCTCGGAGTTAGGTCGGGACCGGGAAAAATGCACAGCACCTGTAGGAATGGAGGGAAGCATCCCTGACCACCCCCGACCCGGGGCCACGCACAGCCCCATCCCTGAGCCATGAGCGCCAGCGCCCTGACTTTGACAGTAAACCCAGCCTCGCAGCGGTGCCTGGTTTTCCTGCAGCTGAGTGGCCGAGTCTCCCTGCCCCCCAGCAGGGTCCTTAAAGGAGGACCTCAGCCCAGCAGGCTGGCCCAACCCACAACAACAGGTGGGGGCCCTTACTGACATGATCGCTTCCAGTAACAGCTAACATGGGTCCAGCACCTGCCCTTTGCCAGGCCCTGTGCTGAGCACTTTATTATACTCATCACCTGCTTTAATCCTGCCAGCAGCCCAGCATAGACACGGATAGCACCATCTTACAGAGGGGGAAACTGAGGCCTGCAAGGGCAGGCCACGAGGAGGGGAGCTCCAAAACCACATCATCCTCCTCCTAGCCTGCTGGGCCTCCGGGAACCCCCTTTTCCAAGCCTATGCTGCCAGCGATGCTGCAGGCATGAGGCCCCGTGTCTACACCTTTCGTGCCCTGGCCAAGCCCTGCCCAGATTCTGGTACATGACAGCCAGCACTGGACACTGCTGAAGGAGCAAAGTCTGTGCTTCGGGGCAGCACTAGCTTAGACGCAGCTAGCTTTCCTGCGCATGAACCCCTCCACCTTCTGGGCCCACGGAGCAGCTCTGACCAACTGGACCTTTGTTTCCCCAAACGCTTGGTGAGCGGCACCTGTGCACACGTATGCTGAGGCACAGACAGAAGTTTCTGTGCGTTGTACAGGGCTCTCCGAGCCAGGTCAAGGGGAGCTGTGTGCTTTGAGCCGCTGCGAGGCACTGGGGGAACATGTCACCACGCAGCCCAGCAGCCGTGTACGGCAATAACATTCCTGTTGTTGGGGAGCCGCTGTGGGCCGGGAGGTGATTTTCCAAGAATAACCCAGGCTATTATCCTCAAGATGACCCACGTGGTCAGGCTGCTGACACGCCCACATTCTGGAAGAATGAACCGAGGCTGAGGGAGAGAACAAGCATGCCAGGCCTACTGTGGGCCCCTGGGCACTGGTTCTTACCTGAGGGCCTCGGGTAATGCAGGTAAAGGGCCTGCACACTGAGTCTGCAGCCGCCCTGGGTCCTGGGTCCTTTGCTGTGCTGTGTGATCATGGCAAGTGACTTTCCTCTCTGACCTCAGTTTCTTCCATAAAGCAAGAAAACAATAAATCCTCCTCTGGGTTTAGCCATGATGGGCCAGAGAATCAAGGGTATTAGATGCTTAGCACAGGTGTGGACCAAATGGCCTCAGCATACCTGGATACGCCTTGAGCCCCAGAGGGGCAGAAGCCTGCAGGTCACACAGCAGACAGGGCACGCAGAGCCAGAACTCAAGCCCGGGTCCTCTGCCACAGGCCCAGCGCAGGCCCTGTCCCAGGTCCTCAGAGCCTTCAGAATTCATCCCCACCCTGCAGAGAGGAGCCACTGCCCGCTGCAGGGGGAGCTTGCCAGGACCAGGCTGCTCATCACCAGAGCGGTGGCTGCCGTTGGTATGAAAAGCTGACAAAGACCAGCTCAGGTAATTATATTAATTTTCCTCAATTTACATGTTCTTAACTCCTTGCCATTTCCCCCAGGAAAGTGTGAATGAGGAGTTTAGAGTAGCTGGCAACGCTGGGATTAGGTCGGCGTGGGGGAGAAATTTCTGTTGTGTGTTTTATTATTAGTTGTCTTTCACTGTCGAGGGTCCCGCTACCCCCCAAATGGGGAGCACTGCGGCTCAGTGGCTCCATCCCACCCATCATGCAAAGGGACAAATCTCGGCCCCTCTCCTTCTGTGACCACCCCACATCCCCAGCATCCCTCCCGTGAGCACACAGGTACCCGCCCTGACAGCGGAGGGCGGCTTCTGAGACTCTGCTGTACCCAAGACCGGGGGGTGGGGGGGGGGGGGGGGGCGAGGGGGCAGCTCCAAGGCTTGTGTGTGTCTGCTGGGCTTTCCCAGGGCTGGAGTCACAAAGGACATGTTGGTGCCAGGGGATCCAGTTCCCCGGGCACGTGGCCTGGCTCAGGGAGGAGCAGCTGGGCCTTCTCCTGAGGCCAGGGTTTGCAAATGGCTATGTCAGCTAGGGCCCAAAATACAGGCCCAGTTCCAGCTGCTCCCAGACCAGATGTCCCCAGGGTAGCCGCCCCCACCCCAGTCCTTGCTTCCTGAGCCTGGGCAATGTGTCCCCCAGCAAGTCACTGCCCCTGTGGCCTCCCCTGCTCTGCCTTCCTCTTGGGTCACCTTGAGGAGTCATTGAGATATAGTATTTTCAGAGTCATCATTGGGGCTGAAGGCCGTCCCAGCTAACACCAGACCTGCTGCACTTCCTCGGGCACCTGTGGGGAAGGTGGCACTTGCCGGTCTGTTCAGCTGAGGACATCAGCTACTTGGAAAGTGGCCACTTATTTGAGACCTCACAGTCAGTACACGAGAAAGCCAAGATTCAAACTTAATTGAAATAACGCCAGGGCTCTCACCTGCTGTCCTTAGCTCTCTGCCTCCGGGAAGCCTTCCAGGGTGCACTCTCCTGGGCACAGGGTTGTGCTCACTGGGGTGTGTGTTCCCTGTCCCCTGACGGTGGCCTAGGGTCAGTCACAGCAGACGTGCAAGTTTGTGTAGCGGGGGCAATTTGACTGTGTTAAGCCCAGGTACGTAATGATATAGCCCATAAATTGGATGCGCTGGTGTCTCCTCAGCCCCCCCACCCGCAGGGAAGCCGTGCTATTCGGCATAGAGCGAACATGCGTGTGTATGCGTGTGACACCAAGGGGCTTCGGATCTGAACCTTTGTGTCCCTTCATGTCATGCAGGAAGCTCAAATCCTAAACATGACTATATTTGGAGGCAGGACCTTCATGAGGGTGGAACCCCGGGGTGGGCTGGTGGCCTCACTGGAAGAGGAAGAAAGACCAGCACTTGACTGGCTGTCACAAGGGGGTGGCCACCTGCAAGCCGGGAAGTACCAGATCTGCCAGCATCCTGACCTCGGGTTTCCAGCCTCCAGAAGTTGGAGAAACAAATGTCTGCTGTCCCTCGTCACCCGCCACATGCCCTCGGCAAGGTCACCGACGGCTTCAGGGTGGGTAAATGCATGATGGGTCCCAGACCTCAAGTCGCTCGGGAGAGGCTGCTCTTCCCCACTCTCACCACGTCCCACCTCCGGCCCCCATCCTGCGGTTAGGATGTGGTCTGACCTCCCGAGGTTGGCGCACGGGAAATCTGGTCCCTAGTGGGATGGTGTGACAGGGGTGGGCCTTTAAGAGGCAGGTCCTAGTGGGAGACCACCATCTCCTGGGGGGTTCTATTTTCATGAAGGAATTAATGCTGGTCTCCCAGGTGTGGGTCTCATAAGACAGATTAGATCCTGCAAAAATGAGTTAGCACCTGTGAGCCTGGCTCCTCTCCTGAACCCCTCCTCTTGTGGGCATGTAGCACGTCCATCTGCTCCGAGGCCCTCTTAGAGCCAAGCGAATGCCAATCCAGGCTCTCAGACCTGCAGAACTGTGAGCTAAATAAACTTTTCTTTACAAATTACACAGCCTCAGGCCATTTGTTGCAGCAAAACCAAGCAGCCCTCAGCACCACGCGTGTTTTCTCAGCCTCCCGTGCTTCCAATCTGTCTTCACGGCTCCTGACACTGGCCAGCCCCACACTCAGCTGCCCACAGGCCCATCGCTCCCCCCTTGCAGGCCATCCGGGCCAAAGTCACGCCCATGTCTCTGTGGCTGGATTACTGCTCAGCCCTTCCTGAGCCTCCTGGTCCCACCTTGTCCCCTACACCCCTGGGATCATTTTCCACTGAACCTCAATTAATGATCCCAAGTCTCAGATGGTGTCACTCTGCTTGTCAAAGCCCTCCACTCACATCCTCTGTCACCAGATAAAGGCCATGTCCCACACTCCCCCTCACTCCGGCACTCTGGCGGCACGCCCACCTGGCACGCCACCCTGGAAAGTCCACCCCGTGCCCCTCTATCTCTCCTTGTTCATGCCCTTGCCCAAGTGGCACCGCTCACTGGAGCCTCCCTACAACCCCCGTCCACGCCGCAAGCTGCCTCCCACCGCCCTGGTATTTCCCGTCTGCCCACTCTGTCATTTCTCTCCAGAGCACAAACTCCATCTGGCAGAGTGGAGGGTGGGTGGGCTCAGTATTAATCTCATTCAGCAAACTCTACCCAGTGCCTAATTGGAACTGGGTCCTGGCGTGTGACAGGTGTTCAATAAATATCAAATAAATGACTCTCGGTTCTGTGGCGGGGACTGCATTACCCCTTCTGCTGATACACAGAGAGGTCACTGCGCTCACTGGACATCACACAGCCAGTAGGTAAGCACAGCAGGGCTGGCACGCTGCTGTTGGTCTACAAGGCTTTGCTCCTGGAGGTGAAGTCGCCTGGTGGTTAAGGGTGTCTTTAGAGGCAGGCGGCTCCCAGTACTGGGCTGGAATTTGGGCCCTAAGCTTCCTAAGCAGCGTATTTACAGTCCGCGGGCCTCAGCCCCCTTGGGGGTGCAGTGAGGCAAACACGAGCACAGTCACAGACCGACTGGTCAGGGCCCGGCGCCGGCACGGAAGCCAGAGCACCAGTGGTTATTCTTACTCTTATCCATGTCGGAAGTGAAGCTTCCTTCTGCCCACCAGGCTCGTCCTGGTGGGGCTCAGGCAATTTCGCCAGCGTAACAAGGTCATTCATTTCCCCAGTTTGGGGCACACAGGTCCTGGGGGCTCCCTTCTGCAGTGATCCCTTGACCCAGGATCCAAATGCCTGCAGAGCTCTCAGCTGACCCTCTTATACAGGAGAACACTCTGGGAGTCCGAGGCAGAAGGATCACAAGTTGGAGCTCAGCCCGGGCAACGTAGTGACTCAATGAGACCCTGTCTCAAATTAAAAAGGGGCCGGGGACGTGGGGCGTTCTTAGCAACAACAGGTGGCTGTAGTTCATTTGGAATGGGATTTAAGGAACAGTCAAAGAGCTACTGCTGGGGGCCATGGGAGGGGCTTTCAGCAAAGCCTGGGCCAGCCTGCAAGACATAGTCAAGTCCCGCTTCAGAGATGAGGAGACCAAGGGACAGCCTGGAGCCACCCAGCAGGTCTGACAGAAGAGCTGGACCTGAACAAAGGCCTGCTGGACCCAGAGTCCAGGACGGCTCTTTCCCCAGTAGCCTCCATGTGCTGGGAACTGTCCCCAGGAGAAGTCTTGGCCAGTATCTGACTTGTGGGACACATGACGAATGACAGATGGATGGAGATTCAAGACAGGGGACACACAACACTGTTGGATGTCACACAGCCAGTAGGTGGTGACTTTTGGGTGGTGACTTTGAACTCCCCCCCCCCCCATCTCCCCTGCTCGCCCCTCGGAAGGCGGCTCCGGGACTCTCAGGACAGGAAGAGGGACGCAGCCCAAGTGCTGCATCGCCAGCCGTGGCCTGCTCTGCTCCCGCTGCCCTTGCCAGGCCCAGGGCAGCCCTTGCCAGCCCCATCCTGTTACCATGGCGACAACTCTGCACCCCACCCCCCTTGGACCACACACTCCACAGCTGCTAATAAGCCCCGCAGCTTTCCTTTCCTTCCTGGCTTGCGCCAACAGGAACCAAGGCTGCCCGCCTCCGTGACACGCCAGAGCTGGATTCACCAGCTGTTTCCTGCAACACCCCACCGAGCAGCTCCAAGAGCCCCTTCTTGAGAGAATTCCCTACCAGGATAAAAATGGCCGACCTGTGCTGTCCAGGCCCTCACTGCTCACCGCGTGGGGCTCGTGCAGCCATGCCCCAAATGCGGCCATCGTGACCCAGACCCCACTTCAAACTCGATTTGGTTTTAATTAATTTGGAAATGAACCAGCCACATGTGGCTCCTGGTCTCCGTGCTGGAGGGTGCAGCGGGTCCCAGCCGTGTGCCTGGCCTCTGTCCCTCCTGCTGTGAACCAGGCCGCTCCCGGTCCCCAACGCTCACTAACTGCCAACAGCTGATCTCCGCGCTGTCCCCAGACATATGTCAAAAATTCAAACCTGAGTCCAGGTACCAAGGTACCCCTTCCCCTTTATTCCAGCATCTCCCAGAGCTCCGATATGTACAGACTGTATTTATACACATAGATATACACCATATATACGTATTTATAGATATTCACACACCAGCCCACGCGCTCAGACACACACGCACACGCCCGTCCACCAGGGATGTGGCCCCTGGAGGGTTCCGGGCTTGTCAGGCAGTTGTGAGGTTTTATGCTTTTTTGCTTTTAAAAAGGAGGCCTTTCCTTCCACATGTGTCCCCTTCTCTCTCAAACCCCATGACCCCTACCTAAAACACTCTGCTTTTCTTTTTCCTAAAAAATAAGGGTCTTTTTTTCTGCTCTGGCCAGGCAGTTCACGAAGAACCCAGGCCTGTCACACGTCCCTGTGCAGGTCCTCAGGGCTGATTCTTTCTGGGGGTTGGCCGGAGGGGCCCAACTCGGGCCAGGGCTCAGCACGGCTGCAGGCAGGTGGGCAGCGGCGACTATGTCCTCGGGTGGACAGGGCTATAGCATCAGGGGCACCTGCCAGATGAGGAGGGTGCTGTCTGTCTCCCCGCACGGAGCTGGCCTCCCGCCACCGCCACCTGGGGCAGCACCAAAGTTACGGTAGCCCTGCCCGCCAGAGATGATGGCCACCGAGCAGATCTCCTTGCGGTGGGCATCCCGGGCACAGGGCCGGCTGCGCACCCAGACATCAGGGTCATCGGCCATCTCGTAGATGGACCCATCCTCCTCGCTGTGCTCCAGGGCCGAGCCATCGGTGGGCGATGGCTCCCGCACGGAAAGCAATGGGCCCGGGAGGTGCGCCGTAGAGCGCAGGCGGTACTGCAGCAGGATGCCCTTCTTACGGGTCAGCTCCCGGCCCACGTGGCTGTCGGGCGCAGGTGCCGGCTCCTGGGCCTGCCCATCCGGCTTGTCCTCCTCGGCCCGTGGCCCCTCGGCTTCCTCCTGGTCACTTCGCAGGATATCAGGGGCCAGGATGCTGGTAGCCACAGCCAGGAAGGACACAGGCCCACAGTGGCCGTTGAGGGAGACCATGCCTTTCCCTGTGGGAAATAGTGCAAAGGCCAGAGCATTAAAGGGGGTCCCCACAGATCTCCCTAGAGGACCTTCTGGGTGAGCTGTGTTTGGGGGCAGAAGGGATAGCTAAGCCCATGCTGCTGCAGGTCTGTCTGCCTTTCCGTGACCCAGGGCCATCTTCTGGGCACACACCAGCATCACTGGGGTCACAGCGGTGACCTTGTCTACCCTGGGGGGTGTCCTGGATGGGACCTCCCCTGCTGACAACCTCGTCTCAGCTCTAGGTGTCCACCATCTTCCCACCTGTGCGTTTCTTCCCTCAAAGCCCAGCTCCCTCCCTCTCAGCAGGTCCCTACTGACTCACCCGCAACAGGTGCTCAACCATCTTCTCAGGGTCCCTCAGGCCCTGGAGCCCCCTCCCTCTTGACACCTGTCACCTGGGCCACTGCTCTCCCTTGAGATCCCTGCTCTCTGTGCAGGCTCTCTGCCTAGCTCATTCCTGTGTGCCAGGCCCTAAGCACCAAGATGCCCTACTCAAGGGGATCAGGAAGGCAGCAGATCTGGGAGCCCAGAAGAGGATCTTTTATAGTAGAGGAGTAGGCAGTTTGGCCAGGCTGTCTACTCCCTGGGCCCTCCACCCCTGAAGCCAAATCTAGCATCCTGCCAGCTTCTGGGAGTTCACCTGTGATCTTGGGGATGCCTTCTAGCCGGGGCACAGGCAGCAACACAATGACACCCTGGTCGGTGCCCACCCAGAGCAGGCCCTGGCAGATGAGGAGGCTGGTGACACACAGGTGCTTCTGGCCTGCAGAAAGAGAGAGAGAGGTCACATGAGCAGGCCCTCTGTGGGGGCCACAGTGGGCTCCAGGGCAAGGGTAGGGAATGGCACAGTCCAGGTTCCTTCCAGAGACAAAGAAGCCAGACCAGGTTGTGCTTAAGATCTGGTGGCCTGGCAGGGGGCTGGGCCCTGGGTCCCCCAGCTGAGCCTCATTTTACCCCTGTGTGAGGTGGGACTGCCACGAGGACACAACGGAATCATGTCACAGCACATGGTGCTTGGGCTCGTGAGCTCCTGGTACACAGAAGCCGGGTTACCCAAGCAATGGTGGCCCATGCCAGGGTCACAGCAGGCTCACGGCAGCACTTTCTGATCTGAGAGGGAGAAGCAGGTGAGATGCACAGGGAAAGGCAGGCAGAGCCAGGAGAGGGGTACCAGTTGGCTGGGGGCCTTTGTAAGCCCCTGCTTCTACCTTGGACTGACATTTTGCCCAGATGGACACTACTTCGGGTGACAGGCACCTGGCTGCTGGGTGCATGTTCTGACACCAGTCCACATTAATCCCTGCTAGCCTGCTCTCTTGGTGCCATCTCCACGGCAGCACGAATGTGATGGCAGGCGGGGCAGGGTCCCTCTGTTCCTTCCAGGGAGGTACGTGGCGTGGGTCACAGAACCCAGGTGCCAGGGCAGGCCTCTGGTGCCCAGTGCTGGGCTCAAACTTGCAATCTTCCTGCCTCAGCCTCCCAGAGTGCTGGGATAACAGGCCTGAACCACCAGGCCCGAACCACCAGGCCTGGTTTCTTCTTGGTGGATGTGAGCAACTCGCTTTCTTTCCTCCATGAGGGTTATTATATATACCCACCGTGCTCAGCTTAGAATTATTAGAAATATTACAAGTCCATATATCATATATACAGACCCACAGTTAAGCACAGCCCCGAGCCCATAATATACCATCAATAAGCAAAGGCTATGAGGATGACATTTTTAAAGGACCTACACTCTGACGTCTTAAGATCAGCTCAATCAGAGCCAGAACTCACAAAGATAACAAGGCCACAGGGGGAAATGAGGCCCACTCCTCCCCGCAAGGGCCTTGCCTCCCCTCCCACAGCTGGCCCTGCATCCCCCCACCACCCTGCTGCTGGGCGGCAGACACCCCACAAGCGAAAGGGAGGGCGGGAGGCGAACTTAGAGAAGCCCGAAGAGACTGCAGGGCTGAGGAATCACTTCATCTGCTGACTCCATTCCGGGGCCTGCTCCTCCCCTGCGCCTCGAGGAAGGGAGCGAGACACTCCACAAACAGTCTGAGAGGGGGAAAAAAATTCTAATGGTGGATAAATATTTTATCACAGAGACTTAATGCAGCAGCGCTCGGCTCCCCCCAGCCATCTATCTGGAGATATACAACTTTAAAAAGCTTGGGCTCTCGGAGAACATTTTATTAATGACCTGTCTAGTTAAAAGTAGGAGGGAGTTTAGGTTAAAAAATGCAGTAATACCAGCCGGGTACTCGAGTGGAAGCCAGGGGTCGAGGGAAGGAAGCGTGATAAATTTTTAACACACCCTAAAAAAAAAATCCACATTTAGTGGAGGAACAAATTTATTACTAATTATACAATTATTTCATTTGGTGGTGTGGGGAAAGAAAAATACTTAAAAGCCGATTTAAAATATCTCTAATAAAGAATTTAAGAACCCTGCTTTGTTGATCCTCCATGGGGGCACCACGTGGCGACTGAGGCCGCCTTCCGTACCCACTGCTCGGCTGGGAGCCTGGGGAGTCCCACGTGGGCACAGCCTTGCAGGGCTGCAGGCCCAGGCTCCCAGCAAGGCTGCCTGGGAAAGGGCAGGCCCAGAAGGGGTGCGCCAGGGAACCCTGTCTCAGCCTCCACCCAGGTCTCCCCAGGGACAGCCTCCTGCCTGCCACCATGAAGGCAGCGTGGTCAGGAGGGTGCAGGCTTGGGGTCCACAGGGGTGGGTAAGGGTGCCATGAGGAACGATGATAAACGTAAGGGTGGTAAACGTCACCGTCACGGACTCTCCTCCTGGCTTGGGGATGTCCACACCTGCTCTACGCAACAGGGCCTGAGGACGGTTCTCCAGGCTGCCCCAATACAGCCCGGCCAATCTCAGGTTTAAATCTCAGCCCTTCACTGCAGAGATGGGGAAACTGAGGGAGAAGAGGGACCAATGACCTAAAATGACACCAGTGAGATCAGCATTAAGAGTAGCAGGGAGGGAGGAACCGATGCCAGTCACTCAGCCTCCTGGCCTCAGTTTACCTGGCTCTAGAACCATCACACTCAGCCAGTTCCCTAGCTTCCTTAGAGGGTGGCTGGGACGCCCAACAGAACGAGTGAACAGGCGTGAACACGCGTGGTGAAGCCAGCCCCACAGCAAGTGGCCGCTTCCTGCCCTGGGGATCTCCCCAGCTGCCTCTGACCACAGGACACACTCCGCCTCTCCCTCTCCTCCAGCCCACACCAGGATTTGGAAGATTTAAAAAGGCCAGTAGACATCTGGTCCATTTTTTTTTTCGTTATTCCATTATCTTGAAATAATTTAGTTATCAGTACAAATGTCGGAATATTTTTGTGATATGGAGAAATTTTTATTACAGCTGAAATGGATGAAGCTTAGATAAGGGATGAAACCAGCCCCAGATTCCACGAAATATAATAAAACTAAAAGGGAGAAAAGAGCGGGCGGGAAGGAGAGGAGATTTGGAGCTGAGAGTGTGGTGCAGGCCGGGAAGGCCAGCTCTCTGGGAGGCTGAGGCAGGAGGATCTCAAATTCCATCCCAGCCTGAACAATCTAATGACTCCCCAGGCCTGGTGGTACTTGCCCTCTGGACAGCCCCAGCTGGGAGTCATGGCCATCTCCAAGAGGGACAAAGGACTCCAGGACATGAAGGGACTTGCCTGAGACCACAAGTGGCCGAGCAGATTCAAGCCAACTCGTGGACGCCACGCTCTCCTGTGAGGCTCCACTAAGTCTAGGCATATGTGAGTGACGTGGTGCCCTGCCTCCGGCAGTGGAAGGGACGTGTCACCCTGGCCAGCTTCTGTCCCTGGGGCCAGTGCACAGCTCATGGGATTCCAGTCAAATGAGGTCCCATCCAGGAGCCCTCGGGCTGCACTCAGCACGGCTCATGGCCGGGTGGCCTTTACTCTGCTACTTGGTGTCAATCTGGTTGTTAGTGACCATTCCTAGTGACCAGATGAATGGCCAGAGGCTGATGCCTGCATCCCCCAGCTGGGTTGGGGAACCAGGCCTCTGGGGGACAGAGGTGCACAAGGCCCCCAAAGAGCCAGCTGATATGGCTGCCTGTGGCCTCGCCTCATACTCGGGAAGACTGGTCCCCAGCTTAGAACGTGACTCAACCCAGTCTTGCCTATCTGCCAGGTCCCAAAGTCCCAGTGGCCATTTCCCTGGCCCCGGAGCCCTTCTACCCTCCCTGCTGATGCCCCCACCAACCCTGCCCGTGGTGCTGGGACAAGATGGAGCCACTGTGCCTTCCCCAGCCAGCCAGGGGCCGGCTGGTCTGGTCAAAGTGGGCCCGAAGAGGGGAAGCAGGGAGAGCTGGTGCCCGCAGCCCCGCAGGTGTCTCTGAAGGCAGCAGAGTAAGAATGGGAGGAAGCAGGTGTCATTCCTGCACCCCAGCTTACCCCGCATCCCTGGCAGCAGGCAGGAGGAGGGAGCTGGGGGCGGGTTCCCAGGAGCCTCGGGCAGCTCAGCCGTGCTCCCCTCCTCCACAGCCTTGCAGGGGAGCACCGCCCACACACGGGGCTCCCCACACCCTGCCTCACCTCCAAAGCACTGACCGCGAAACCAGGAGGGATGTGTGCCTTTCCCAGGAAACCTTTCGGGAGAGCTGCCAGGGCCAGCCGGTCACCCTTCCTCTCATCCTGCCAGGACGGCTTCGGGTCCACTTGCAGTTAGACAGTACATAGGTCGTGGATACCCGCCTGGCAGGTCCTTTCTGAGGCAGCTCCTGACTCAGAAAGAGTCTGCCAGGCTCAGAGCTACCTCCTAAGTGCCAGGCTGCTGAGCGGCAGGGCCCAGAGCCCATGGGAACAGAAGAGGGGCTGGGGGAAGGGCAGGCCTGGGTGCGACCCCCACCCCACCGCTTCCTGCCTCCCCCTGGAGCCCCAGTTCTCACAGCTCACCACAGGGTGCAGGAGATGCCCAGGCACCTGCCGCGGGAGGGGGCCCACAACACAGCGTCCCCGCACCCTGCTCGGTCTCACCTGGCAAGAGGAAGGTGGTCCTGGTGGCGATGCTGATCTCCTGCAGGTGCTCCAGGGTCTCAGTGTGGAAGAGGCGGATGAAGGAGCCAGAGGAGAAGGCCATCCACACGCCGCTGCCCGCCTTCACCATGTGCGTGACGCTCACTGCCTCGTCCTGGTGTGCCTCAAAGCTTTGCTGTGCACGAAGGGGGACAGGGCTGGGCTGGGGCTGCCAGGAGGTACCAGCCCCCACAGCCCCCGGCCACTTCTTTGCACCTGGAGTCCACCTGCACAGAGCCAGCACTGGGAGGGGCCTAGAAGTCCAGCATGCGGCCTGGGGAATGCTGGTGAGCTGGGGGAGGTCTGGCCTGTGCTTGTCAATTCCCGTGGTGTAAACACGCCTAATACTGATGGCTCCCACCTAGCGGTGGGGCAGCCCCCATGCAGGGCAGGGAAAGGTGGGCACACAGAGCTCTTGTTCGTGCAGAGGACCCAGCTCAGTTCATATCCTCAGCCCACAGCAGGGAGCGATGGAGCCAACTGTTCAAAAAGCAATGGCTCCTTCGTGGTGTTCCAAGGGCTGACAGGACCTCCAGCGTTACTGGGGAGGGGAAGCAGATGTGTGAGCTACACCCTCAACCTGCACAGTGGGGTCAACAGATTATGTCCTAGCAGACCGAGGCAGCAGTCACAAGGAAACGGCCAGAGGACCCAAGACAGCAGGTGGAAGTTGTCCTCATCCAGAAAGGAGGACCAGACAGGGAGGGAAAGAGCCTCTCAGAGTCACTACTCTGTGCGGTTTTTTTTTTTTTCTTCTTACAAGTATAAGTGTAATTTTGATCTTATTTTTTAAAAAAATTTTAAGAGAAGAGAAAATGGTCAGGTTCCCCGTCCACTCCAAGAGAAAGTCCAACTTTCTTTCCTTTTTTTTTTTTTTTTTTGAGACAGGGTCTCACTTTGCAGTCTAGGTTGGCCCTGAACTCACCATGAAGCCCAGGCTGGCCTTCAAAACACAGCAGTCCTCCTGCCTCAGCTTCCCTAGTGCTGGGATTACAGGCAAGTTCAATTCCTTAACTCAATATTTGAGGGCCCGGCTCTGCTCCCACTCCGGCTCCTTGTGTTCTGGGCCAGCTGAAGCCTGGGCCTGGCAGGTGGCAGGACGTACCAGACCACGAGGCTGCACCTCTGCCCTTGCAGTGACCTGTCCACAGCACACGTCTCCTAATGTCTTCCTTCAACATCTGAAGACACAGCTTAAAGGTGACGTCCCCATGTCCCTACCCCATGATGCCCTACTTCCGGAGCAGCCGTGTCCAATGTCCAGCATCGGGACACCTGCACCCCTCCGTGGCCCTACTCCACTGCCCCCCACCCGCGCCCCCCCGAGCTCCATGGTTGGGGACAGAGCCTCTGACCTTCAGTGTCCCACTGTGTGGCATTGTCCCAGGGCAAAGAAAAGGCTGGCCAGGGATAGAAAGGGAGAATACCCGAGCTCCAGCTCAACGTTCAATCAGACACCGGCAAGCCAAGTGCACCACCTTACAAACCACCTAGATGCCCACCCCCGGGGACAGGCACAACCCACCCATCAGTCACTGGGATGTGCCCTCTGCGCTTAACATCAGGTTTACAACCAGACGGTGGTGGTGCACGCCAGTCATCCCAGCACTCTGGGAGACTGAGGCAAGAAGAAGACAGCAAACCCGAGCCCAGCCCGGGCAGCTTAGCACCACAGCAACACCTTGTCTCAAATTTAAATATATATATATTCTGCAGAAAGGTCAGAAGCCTTCCCTGCCTCCAGAAAAAGGCCACTGCTCTGGAACCAGCCCCCAGACCACAGAAAACGCATCTGAATTGGCAGCCAGACTGCACTGCTGTCAGAATCTAATTAAGAGAGAAGTCGGCAACGGAAACCCAGGCTCGTTTCTCCAGAGGCATACGAGGTCTGTCTCCAGGTCCAGAGGGCTCAGAGAGGCCTGCACAGACCCGCCGGAGCACAGGGTAAGACGGGTGGGGAGGCAGGGACACATAGGAGGGATGCCAGAGCTTCTCTAGCACCGGCCCTCAGGCCTCGAGCACCCCTGGGTCTAGGCCAGCCCGGTCTGCCCTGCAGAACCCCTGCTCCTGCCCAGAGCCTGAAGCCCAGCAGCCTGGTCTGGGAGCCCCAGCTGTGCCTTCAGGGCCCACAGGATAGGCAGTAGGGGGAACCGAAGGGATGTGGCTCTCAGAGGGGGCCAGTTGAGCACCTCAGGGTGAGCAGAGGGGTCCAACCCTCATTGCTACCAGGCCTAGCATTAACAAGCCACGTGCCTAGCTGGTCTGCCAACTGGGACATTAACATGCTCCGGAGGAGCTCAGACTCCACTGCTACAGGACGCTGCCGGCCTGGCAAGCTCTGCTGTCCTCACACTCAGCCCCCAGCCCCCAACCCCAGGCCAGGCTGCCTGCTTCTTGGCCCCTGGCCTGGCTTGTAGTCTTGGACTATCAGGATACTTCCATCCACCTCGTCCAAGAAGGCTGACTACCCACCTGCCACCAGCTTGGTCTGACTCTCCTTGGGGCTCCAGAAGGCCCTGTGCTTCCTGTCCTGTCTGCCCCTGGCATCCTGATCCAACTACTGACGTCATCCCATCCCAGAACTGCCTGTTAGAGTCTATGCTGGCTGAGTTGGTAAATCAAGATTCACTGGGAGCCAGGGACACCCACACTGAAAAGATTCTGTCCCGGTAGCCAGAACCTGACACTGTGACCAAGTGAGGTGGCCCTCGCTTCGGCATGGGGAGAACAGCATGCAGACCTCGTTTGGACATTTCCTGGCTGGCCTGGTAGCTATGGAAGGGCACCGTGATTCTGAACCTGTGCTGTGACAGGGACTCGGCGATACTTCTGGGAACCAGCATTGGCACAGAGGCACAAGCCGGGGGTGGAAGGAGACAGGTTGGGGTGGAGTGCCAGGGTCTCGGAGTGGAATTACAAGGATCCACGGGAACTTGAGGTTTCTCCCGCTCTGTCCCAGGAAGAGCAGGCAGCACACTTGGGTCTGGTTTTAACTCCCCACAGGTGGTGCCAGCCTGGGCACCTCAGACAAACGGTGGGTTGGGAGACAGAAAGCAGGAGCAGGGCCTAGAGCTGCGACAGGATGAGCCCAAAAGGCCCAGGGGGCAGCACACGGGGCCCACTGGCCAATCACAACGTATCAAAACAGCAACGACGGTCCTGCCTGAAGCAGCACACCGAGTTTCAGCGGAACCCAGGGCTTCCTAGTAATATAAAGGGGAGACGGGGCGGAGAGGAGCAGGAAAAACTCAAGTAGCAGCACCTAGGAAACGCAGGTAGGAAGAGGTAATCATAAGCTTGCAGTCAGCAAAATCCGTGGCAGAACCCCTGGGCGGAGGTTTGCTGAGGGACAGGACATTCACACGGGCCCCAAGAAGCACCCGCAGGTGACAGTCACAGGGGAACACAGCGCCTCTCCGTGGGGAGACATGGGCCTTCCCCACATGACAAGGTCACAGGTGGTGCCATGGGGAAATTCAGGCGACATCGGGTAGGGGAACAACTGGGCAACCCCAGGTGTGGGACCCTGAACATGACCCTGGCTTGGGCTTTTTGAGAAAGTCAATATTACAAAGGGGGAAAAAAGCAGAGGGATTATTCCAGATTAAAAGAAGACTAGAGGGGAGGGACATCAAACACAGCGTGTGGCCCTGGGGGGGGAGGGGGGAGGAGCCAGGAGGGACACTCGGGGGACAACCAGGAGGATGGGCACCTGGACAGAACTTGACGGTATCAGAGCACTGATGTGACCCCCAGGTGTGACATGCTACCGCAGTGAACGGGGATGGGCTGTAATTACTAAGTTGTGGGGCGAAACAAAGCCATTAACTAAAAATATAAAAAGCTGGCAACCAGAGGGCAGGGCTCGGTTTCCTCTCATTTGTAATCAGTGGCCAGAGTGAACCTGCCTCACAGGGGCCGTGAAGGCCACTGGAGTGGGGCACGCAGAACACCTTGGGTGCTCTCCGCGTGCGGGTCATGCCTGCCTGGCAGCGCTGGCCCCCGCCCACAGCACCCCATCCAGCAGCCTTTGGCCGCAATGACGGTTCCAGGTGAGTGATCCGGCTCCAAGATGCTGACGCAGCCCAACCTCCCGTCCTGCAGTATTTACGTCCCTCCAGGTGATGCTTCTGTGTGCACTTTCCATAAATTCCCAGGGAGAACGGCTCGGCATGCTAAGTCATTAGAGCTGAAATGACACCAGGGAGGTGCACAGGGCTCTGGACCTCGGGTGCTGGTAGCAGCTGGAAGCCAGGCAGGGCTTCCACCTCCTGGGCACCTACTGTGCACCGGGCCCTGGCAAAGGCAGGCTGGGCATCTGCCACATGTACTTCACCTTCATGCAGGTGCTGAAAGAACAGGGAACAAGTCCAGAAATGGGGTGGAAGAGCCCAGAGCCAAGCAGAGGCAGCACAGGGCACGAGCCTCTCCTATGACCTGGCCCACGGTCTCTTTTTGAGGGCTCCTGGGAAACCCCTAGACCCAGCACTCGATCTGGGTTGACCATAAAGAGCCTTGTTACCACCCATGAACTGGTCCCCAAGAATCCTCTGCTAGCACAGGCCTGCACCTCACCAAGGCTACCTCCCTCTAGTCCCCACAGACACCTGCGGGCACCATCACTCCATCCTCACCCAGCAGGGGGGTCACGCCCGTTCCCAGCTATTGCATTGGAGCTCGGAAAGGCGCCTTATAAAAAGCAATTAGCACAAGAGCCTCTGTCCTATCTCTGTCTCCTTCTTATCAAGACTTCACACTGAGGAGACAAAACCCAGGAGCGAAAGGAGAGTCACAAAGTCATTCTGCTAAGGGGAGAAGCCCGGTTTGCACCTGATGCGACTAACTTGTTTGGTTTTCCTACACCGGGCATCTAGAACTCCAGGAAATTCCTCAGGCCTGGAGAGCTAGTTGTCCTCCTGGGATACCAACACCCACACTTGCCCCCAGGCCATGGACACCTCTGGGGGGGGTGTTTCCAAGCAGCGCCTCAAATCTCCTGCCTTGTCCACCCTGGTGGAGGCCAAGCGCTCAGAGCCAGAAGCAGCTGCACCGTCCGTCCAGCGAGTGGTCCGCGCGCCGGGGCTCAGCTCCTGTATTTCCCGAGTGGGAGGGAGGCCGCTACGTCTCACAGGAGCCCCCGTTAAAGGCTGGGCTTGCCCAGCTCAGGGCCAGCGTGGGAGCCCAGGACAGAAGGAGGGACCAACGCTCCCACCAGCTCCAGTACTGACAGCCCTGCCTGTACCGTCCATTCTGAGATAAGCTGTACAGAATCTGGGGTCTGGCTGTCACCTGCCTTGCTTTATTCCTTTATTTTTCCTTCTTTTTTCCAGCTCTCGGGATTGAACCCAGGGCCTGTTGCACTGACCTACATACATCCCAACTGTTTAAAAAATATGTACTTCTTGGGGCTGGAGGAATGGCTCTGCCGTCAAAGCACTTGCCTAGCAAGCGCTGAGTCAAGTGCTAAGTACCTGGGTTCGATTCCCCAGCACTACATAAACTGGGAGTGGTGGCGCAGACCTGGGCTCCACAGTGAGTTCAGGACCAGCCTGGGCTACAGAGCCAGACCCTGTCTCAATAAAAATAACAAAAAAATTCTTTTCATGTGTTGCCACAGCTGGGCTTGGGCTTGCAGACCGCCAGCTTTAGCACCTCAGAGCGCCTTCAGTACATCTTGACAGACAAAAAATTTTTTAAAAAAATGGGCCAACAGGTTTTTTGCCAATATTCCAAAAGGCAAAAGATTCTGTCAATTTCCCCTGCCCACCCCTAAACACTGAAGTTCCTACGTGAAGACCTGACTGTGCTGAGCACGGGGTAAGCCGGGCACAGGGCCGGGGCTGATCCTCTTGGGTCACCTCAGCACACCCCGGGCTGGACTGAGGCTTTGCCTTTAAAATCAGAACGCAACTGAGATCCACAGTGCGCGGGAGTGGGACACGAGCGGCACCACACCGCACAGCGTGGGCGGTTGCCATTCTCCTTATTAGTCCTATTTAATTTCCTTTTGTTTTCTTCAATTACGGAGGCCAGCCTAGCGTTTCCTCTCCAGCATCGGCACCTGAGGAGGGAGGCCACCTGCGGCCACTGGGCGCCTTCGCGGTGAGACCCCTCCCTCCCCATAGCAGACGCTGGGCTGCTTGGAGCCTGTCGCCCTGCACTGCAGGGACTGGGTGAGACTGTGCGCACGCAGGCCGGGGCGGCACGCACCCATCTCTGCACATCCCAGAGTCCTGGGAACCCCGGGAACAGGGAAGGACGGCTGAGGCCTGGGTGAGATACGAACACGGAGGCTCCCCAGGGACATGACCTGTGCAGGAGGGGCGGAGCTGGCGGGCGTGCTGGGCTCACCGCAGCACTGAGCGGAGCCGCTGCTCCGGGCCTCATTATCCATTTATTGCTGCAGACAGTAAGCCACAGCCCCCAGGCTGGGGCTAGGGCCCGACTCTAGCTCCTCCTGCCCTGGTTTCTTCCTTTTAAATAAGGGGCTTGTGGGGCTGGGTCCATAGCTCAGTGGCACTTGCCTAGCATGAGTGAGGTCCAGGGCTCAAGTCCCCAGCACTGCATTAAAAAATCAGGCAGCATGGTGGCACATGCCTGTAATCCCAACATTTAGGAGGCTGCAGCAGGAGGACTGCCGCATGTTCGAGGCCAGCCTGGCCTAAGCTGAGTGTCCAGCACCAGCCTAGACTACACAGCGAGACCCTGTCTCAAAAAAGCAAGGTGAGTCGTAACCACTGTGGAGGCCACTGTTAAGCTGCAGGAGTTGCTTCTTGTAGAGGGCTTGGATGGCCGGGAGCAGCGTTAGCTCAGCAGCAGTGACCGAGGCCTCTGCCCACCCACTGCGGGCAGTGGCTGCTGCTACAGGCCAGCGCCCGCCCCTAGGCCAGGCAGGCAGGGAGAGCTGAAGCAGAGCCGAGGTGGGGAGGCGCTAGGTGTGCACCTGCCAAGGGCAAGGCCAAGGCGGAGTGAGACAGGAAGTGGGACCAACGGAGGGAGCACACAGCTAGTCTCGAGGGACAGGGACAGCGATGCGTGGGGGGGGGGGGGGTGAGAGCAGCTGAGAGAGGGACAGATGAAGGAATCCACGAGCGTGTGCGGAGGGGTGGAACACGGGACCCCGAGACCAGAATTGCTCCCTGAATACAGTTAACATTTAGGCAGGGAAGCCCCCCAAACTAAGCAAGGCCCTCTAGGTGAGCCCTGTACTCAGCAGGAGTTTAATAAATATTGGCTTATCGCCCACCACGAAGCGATTTCCTATTTCCTGTTGACAGCGGGGCCTGTCCTTCCCCTTCCTCTGCCTTAGCCTCATGGGCATCCCGCCTGCCGCCCAACCCTGTGGTGGGAGAGACGCTCAGACTCCGGCGTATGACCCAACGTTGTGACAGCAAATCAGGGGAGCTGGGACCCAGGGACCCCCAGGGAGGAGCAGCAGGCTGGCAGGAAGCTCTTGGAGAAGGAGCAGGGGGTCTGCGTGACCAGGATGACTCCACCAAATCAGAGAACAGGAGGGAGGGTCCTCAGCAGGGCAGAGTAGGCACAAGGGTAGGGATGTGTGCGACTGAACAGAGCCTGCAGGACTCTGGAGGCTAGCAGGTGGCCAGAGAAGGGGGCCTCATGGGAACCAGGACCAAGGGCAGCCCGGGAGGCTTTAGCTTTGGACCCTGGGCAGCCTGGAGATCTCAAGCAGGTTCAGGTGGGCTGGGAGCCCTGTTCTAGAAGGATCTGCCAGGACAAGCCTCTCAGGCGACACGGGGAGGGTCCCTGGGCACTGGTGCTGGCTGCTGTTTGCTTCTGAGCCCCACGGGGAAGGGGGACCCCACTGCACATGCAGGATCCGGAAGGCAAGAGCCCAACCTCACCTGGCCCGAGACCCCCGGCCACACCTGCACACAGCCCCTGCCCAGCACTAACGTGCATGAGGTCAGCGAGAGCATGCAACCTGCACACTACCTGCTGCCAGGAAGTGCTCACCCTCCTTTTTAATCTCTTGTACTAAGAACTGAACCTAGGACATCTACTCGGAGCTACACCCGCAGCCCTTTTATTTATTTTAAATTTGAAACAAGGTCTCACTAAGTCACCAAGTTGCCCAGGTTGGGCTTGAACTCGTGATCCTTCTGCCTCAGCCTCCCAGAGGGCTGACATGACAGACGTGTGCCACCACCACACCCAGCTTACTCTCCTTCTAAACTTATTCCTGTCAGAGTCTCCTGGGAAGTCCCCACCATCTTTAGAAAAATCATTTTCTCACGTTTTCCCGTGCCAACTTTTAATTTTTAAAAAAAGATGACAACAACGACACAGACATTAAAAATAAATAAATAAAATTAGAACAAAAATGCTGAACCGTGCTGACTCGCAGAATGACACAACCCCTGACCCCACCAGCTCCAGCGGTCTAAACACTGGGCGCTTCCACAAAGCAGTTCCTGGGTGCCAGGGAGACTTAGGGAATCTTTCTGCCCTCATGCCAATTTGCATACCATTACCCAAGAAGCCTTGCGCCTGGATTTCACTTCTGCAAATTCCCACCCGTTTTGTGTCATAAATAAGATGAGAGACGGAAAACCAATACAGCCCTGTGATGCATTATTCATGCTGCGTCACACGGTTGTGATAGATTTACAACAGCTAATACATGCAAACTAAGTTTGGGCACTAAACGTGAAAATTAAGGGTAGGGAAGGCGGCCACGTGTGGGCGGGCGGGCTGGGGATGTCAAGGGGCCGCGA
This sequence comes from Ctenodactylus gundi, assembly GCA_004027205.1. Lineage (NCBI taxonomy): Eukaryota > Metazoa > Chordata > Mammalia > Rodentia > Ctenodactylidae > Ctenodactylus > Ctenodactylus gundi. The sequence goes on from PVKB01004077.1 coordinate 65,521, forward strand.
GTGTCCAGGAACCCGGGGAAGCTTCCTCTCTGCCGCGCCGAGGTGCAAACGGCACCACTGCTGCTGCCAGAGGCCCGTGTAGTGCCAGTGGGAGGTTCCGGAGGAGGACGGGACCCCGTCACTGAGGGAGTATGCTTTGGAAATTCCCACTGGGGCTTCAGAGCTGGTTAAAGTCAGACCTTGCTCAACTGCTGTGTGTGTCCCTGCCCATACGTGGGAAAACACGACAGTCCATCTTGTCCCAACAGGCCGCAGAGCTGACGGGGTCAGGTCCCACCCAACCGGGCTCTGGTCTGCTCCACCCCAGTCAGCCCCAAAAGTCAAGCGCAGCTGTGGAATGATCTATGTCAGAGGTCACAGGGTGTGACCAGCACAAGTGGAGAACTCACTGTGACCCAGGCAGGCTCCTCTGAGGGTGGGGGACCAGGGTCTAATGGGAGAAGGGTCACCCCAAGGGACCCTCACCACACTCTGCTTGGCAGGAGCCAGTCCTGGCAGCCCATGCAGACAGCGCAGCCCCAGCTCGGCCAAGGCCTGTGCCCTGCACCTCTGCTGAGCCTCAGAGACGGGGCTACTGGAGAAACACCCAAGGCTAGTGCCAGGTTAGGTGACAGGCTGTCCCACCCATTTCCACAGGTGACAAGGCAACACTGTAGCCTGTCCTGCAGGATCCACCCCCTAGCCACAGACTCTCTGACGAGCCCTCCTCCCAAGTCCACCCTGCCCTCCCTGGGCCTGACCTCCTGCCCCCACTGTGCTCCGTGACACGATTCCTCCCAAGACACTTCTCCAAAGAGCCCCAGGTGCCCCAATCTCCCCCAGCTCTGATTTTGAACCTTCTGCCCACGAGCACCTGGCCTGCCCAGCTGAGCAGCTCTATCCTGATGCAGGGAGGGGCCAAGCGCCCACCTGCTAACTGGCTGCAGGTCGGCTGAGCTTGACCCCAACACAGCAGCCACCAGGGAGACAAGGTACTGCTTCCACAGCACGCTCATCCCACTGGTGCCTATGGGCAGCAACATGCAAGGATGTATTTTCAGAAAGTGATCAGTGCTCATTTGGCCATAAAGCCGGGTGATGTTTTATGCCTTGACCAGGGCAGAGGTGACTCAATTAGAGAGAAGAGTCAAGATGGCCTCGCCAGGGAGGCCGCAGTCCAGCTGAGTCCAGAGCAATGGAGAACGAACCAGCAGGCTAAGACCAGGGACCCAGGCCGAGAGGACACGAGCCTTGCACAGGAAGGCACTCCAAGGCCACCTGAGGGCCAGTGGGCAGCAGAGGGCAAGGGGAAGACCCAGCTGCTGGCTCCGCCTCCTGTCTTACCCAGTCTGACACATCGCTCCATGGCGCTGTAGGCCTCAGTAGTGCAGTGACGTCCACAGCCCCGCCCCAGCCCCTCCATCCCTCCGGGTCCCCCAAGACAGAGGGCAGGAACCCCAGGCTGGCCGCCTTGGGAACAGACCTGCCGGGCCACCTCCGCTTGGTAGAGCACAGCCCCCATGCTGCGGGCCTCCTGTCAACCTGTCCCCAATCATTTTTTTTTTTAATTAAGATGCAACAATCATCCTGCAGCCGCCATCCCCCTCTGGCGACCGCTTGAAATGAACTCCAGAGAACTGGATTAGACTTTGAAGGTGGCGATCTAGATAATGAACAGGGGGATGCGGTGTTGACACAGACCCTGGTGAGCGACATTATTATTTAACAGGCTTGCTTCTGCCTCCGCTGGGATCAAGAAGCTGCATGAGCAGCTGGTGGGCAAGCGTGAAACCCAGGGAAGGACTGCGGACTGCGGGGCGCTGGCGCCATGGGGGGCGGGACAAGAGGGTCAAGGCAGCGAGCAGGGACCAGTGGGCACGGGGCAGGGGCAGGGCTAAGTGGGACTGTGGGGGAACAGTTCCAGCTCAGAGGCCCCTACCCCAGGAAGCAGCTCTGGATGCTGCATGTCACGCACACTGCTGGGCTGTCCCTGGCCCAGCCCTGGCTCTCACTGCTGGCTTCTACCCAGACACACGCTTCCCTCTTCTCCACCCTTCAGAGAGCAGCGTTCCCGCCCCCAGTCCCACTGGGGGACCCTGGACCTTCGAACACTGCTCCCTGCTCCTGTCCTCCCCAGCTGGGTGGCACCTCTCCTACCTCCCCAGTTTTCCACTGGGCTTAGGCCTGCCTCTGCCAGGCCTTGTCACCCTGGGCGAGCTGGCATCTCTGGGTGCTTCTGCGCCCTGGACCCTGAGCTCTGTAACAGCAGATACCATATTCCATTCCTTTCTGTCCTTCCAGAAGTCAACACCAAGGGCCTTGAAGGCAGGAACACCCAGGCACCTACCCACCCACCCCGTGATCACACACCACTGCCCCCATGAGCCCGAGAGGAGGGACAAGACCCACCAGGCACACTCCTTGGCCCGAAAGATGTGGTGACGAGAGAAGCCAGCTCATAAACCACCAGGATTTCCCACAGTGACATAGGATGGGGACAGAAAACTGGGGCCAGGGCAGCCCAAAGGAGACTGAGCCTCCTTTCTGCCGAGGTGGCTGGTACAGGGATTAAGACTTGGGCGGGGGGGGGGGGAGTGCCTGGGCTCAAATCCTGGCTCTGCCCCTTTCTAGCCCTTTGACCACGGATAAGGTTCTCAAACTCTCTGTGCCTCGCCTGCATCTCCAGGGGTGGCTGGAGGACTGAGTGAGTTGGAACACAATACGACCTTAGCACTCAGGGTGTGCGGCCTCATCCAGCCAATCACTCAATATCTGCTGGTGGTTATACTTCTGGGGTGGCTGTGTGTGGGGCTGCTGCTGAGGAACTCTCTTCCAGAAGGCGGGGTCATGCAGAGCCACTGCATGCGGACCCTGCTGGTGCCAACCCAGGCACATGCCGGACCTCTGCAATACAGCGCGTGAGCCACAGTGGCCAACTGCAGCCTGGCTGGCCACGCAGGGGACACAGGGCAGCCAGGTGGTCAGCAGCAGCAGCCACCTGCAGCATCTGCAGAGCCCCAGCCCAACGCAGGGCAGTTTCCTCTGAGTGCCAGGCCGCGGGCGTGCAGCTTTATTAAATATACATGGCAGTCATCTCGTTACTGTGCTGAGTGATTGTGTGGACACAAGGCACCACACACACAAACCTCCCCGCTTCCCTGGCTCCGCTGCCGGGGATTCCCCGACGGCGCTCCTCCACCCTGGCCAGAGGCCCTGCTGGAGCCCTCTGAGCAACACCAGGCAGGTGAAGGACCACGCTGATTCCTTCCTAAGAGCCCTGCAGAATCCCAGGGATGTGTGTCAGGACAGCCAGCCCCCTCTGCCTCCCAGCCAACTGTCCAACCCAGCCCCGAGACACAGCTAGGAGCGGAGAAGGGTCAGCGTGGGTGAGCCGCGCAGAGGAGCCCATGGGACAGGGACAGAAGCCACGGGACAGGGCTGTACCTGAGTCTGCAAGGTGCAGGAATCCAGGACGGTGACCCGCGGCCCGCAGCTGGCCCACACGGCGTCCTCTAGGCTCAGCAGGGTGCGAATGGGTCCAGGCCCCACGGTCAGGCACAGAGGTGGGCTCTCCAGGTCCCATGGCACTCCTCCTGGGAGAGGGGGAGGCCGCAGGTCAGGGACAGGGTGGCGAGAAGCTCAGGGACCCTGCACCTCTCGTGCCCTCCAGAACCAGTGCCACACCCAGCTGGGCTCTGCACACTTCCATTTCCCTCCCGCCCTGACTCCCACCACTTTCATTCCACTCCTCTGCCAGGCTGGGATTCCTCCCTCCTTCCCTTCCCTCCCTCTATTCCCCACCCCCAGGTCTCTCTCTACCATTCATCACACACACACACACGCTCAGGAAGCTCCTACTCCATGCCAGGCCGAGCCGGGAAGACAGGAAGGAATCACGCACGTGCCCTGCCTCCAAGGACCCCCCACGGGACAGAGAGAGCATCAACGGTCCGGTCCAGCAGCCACCCAAGCTGCCGAGCTTGGATGAGCAGGTGTGACAAGGAGCCTGACAGACCCCAGGAACAGAAGGAGCCAGCTCTGCCTGCAGGAGGGGCACCCAGGAAGGCTTCCCAGAAGAGCCAATGCCCACACGAGGCCCTGCCCAGGAGGCAGCAAGATATGGTAGGTCTCCTAGAGTCAAGAGTCCAGGGATGTGGGGACAACTGCTGGTTCTGCTCCCAACTCGCCAAAGACCCTGGGTTCATCTCTCTCCTTCTCAAGGCCTCAGTTTCCCCACTTGTGAAGGGGGGAGGGGTGGCATGAGCAGGACGACTCTGAGGACGACACTGAAGGGGGAAGCCACTTGGCCGCCTTCACTGACTTCTCCAACCCTCCAGAGACGCCACCACTGCCAGGGCAGGAGGAGGCAGCTCCAATGGGCAGGCAGCCCGGCTGCCATACCAGAGGCCCAGGCGCCTGGCCCAGCCTGCACCTCTCTAGCCCACCCCCACGATGCTCAGCTCCCCAGGAACTTCCCGTGGCACCGAGCCCTGTGCATGAAGGTCCCTTTTCCTCTGAAACTGCAGCCTGAAGTGCGGAGGGGATCCAAACCAGATCCCCGTGCACACACTCAGCCCAGGACTGTGCACAGGGTCTCCGTCCTCTCCTATCCTCCCACCTGTGAAACAGGTGCCCCCGTGCCCTGTCCCACCTAAGATTGGCGGATGCCCAGCTCAGCTGGACAGCAGGAACTCCAAACACACAGGTGCTTCTCGCAGTGCGTGAGTACACGCGTGTGGGAAGCAGGCTGGGCCACAGCAGTGCGGGGCTATGAACCTCGATGGAAACTTGCAGAGGAGACTCCATGTGGCTCTAGGCCCCCCTTCCTCGTCCCTAACATGGGCGTAAGAGCCACACCCAACCTCTCAGAGCAGTGTATGCGGAGAACACTGGCCCGGTACTGGACGCCCAGTCCAGAGAGCTGATGTGTCTCTACACATCCACGTTCCGCACTCTGCTCCTGACTCAGGTCCGTAACTCCCACCACACCTGTGTGGGACAACACGTGGACAGCTCAAGTTGCCCAGGGCACGGAGCGCTGGTCAGGGCTCACTGGCTCCTACTGTTGGGCACCATCTGCCACAACACAAATGTCTCCAGAAGCTGGCACTGATGCCACCTGACTCAAGTGACGTCAGAGACGCAGAGCTGACAACTTGGGCAAGGCCGCCAGCTGGGTGACGGGCCAGGGGGCTCTGATTCCTCTCCCCAGACCCCTGCTGCTCAGGTTTCCAAAGTTGCTCTGCAGCTGGAATGAGTGGCAGGGATGAGCAAAGCACAGGGGGACCGTCAGGCCTCTGCAGGGACGCTGACCCTGCCAGATCACCACAGCCCCGGAAACACAGGGCTTTGAGCGGCCCCCTGTAGCTGGATGTGAGCAGCATTCGTGGCCGAAAGCTGGAGCATGGGACGCTGCGGCTCTAAGGTGGGGGCTGGGAGCCCTTGCTGGGAAAGAGCGGGAAGAGGCGCTGGAACACCACCCCGGAAATGGGAAGTGGGGTCTGCCACATGGGCACCGCAACCCAGACACCATCCACCCGGAAAAGACCACAGCAGCAGCTGGCTGGGGTAGGGACTAGGGGTCCCCTGGGGTGACGCATACACTGGCCACCATCTCCATGTACTGGAAATCCTCTATGGAATCCCAACTCCAGGGCAGAATGAGTAACTGTGGTGGTACTTAGCGATGCCCAGGCTGTCACGTGAGGAAGGACGCTGGACACGTCACCAGTCAGAGGCCTGTGGGGATACCTGCAGGAGCGGCTCCCTGGGGGGCACCTGAGACAATAGAAGCTATCGGTATGAACTAGGGTGGCGCTGTCCCCCATCTCCAGCCCTGCTGCCTCGTCCACGGGGCTCCCCTCCCTGCCCCTGCGTGAGCAGCCACACATCCCAGAACTGCACACGCCCGCCCCCAGCCTGGTCAGCCCATTTATCTGGCCGGGCACCAGCTCGCCCAGCCTCAGATGAAGGCCTGTCTCAGCAAAGGCACCTTCAGGAAGCTGGCATCCCTCCTCCCTGACCCGCAGGGGACAGAGCCTGCTCATTTCCCTCGGGGTCCACATCAGCTGGTGCCAGGAGGCAGGACACAGGCTGAAAGTCATGGAGGCTGGGAGGGGCCGGAAAGTGACAATGACAGAAACCGGGACGATGATGACAAAGGGACCCGGCTCTGTTGCCGGCCCGTGTGGGAAAGAGCTCATCGAACCCTCACAACTTCTCCACGATGGGGCTGTCCGTATGACCACCTCCCAGGTAAGGAAACTGAGGCTCAGAGGGGTGTGGCCACGGGCCCAACCTCCCACGGCAGCACTCAGTCCTAGGTGGTCGCTCTGCACCCATGTGGTTACCTCTTACATCATCCGCCTCCTCCGGGGGATAACCCTGTGTCCCACAAGGGATGCCCCCAAACCCTCACCTGAGGCCTAATCACACTCCTGTGCCATCACAGAGACAGGAGATGCCACATTGCTCAGTTCTAACACTAGCAGGGTCAGGGACAGTGGCTCCCTGGTCAGCCATAGGTGCCCACATCCCGTGCAGTGCCTGGCACCTCATGGGCACTCGGTATGCACTTGGATGACTGATGAGCTGGGGCTCCTGTGGGCAGCAGACTGACACGCTGCTCCAGGCCTCAGTCTCCCCATCTGTCAGCTGGAGGTGGGATAAGGCCTCTGGCTCCACGTGGCCTGGTCACCTGGGTCCTCACAGGTCATGCCAGCTGCTCTCCTGCAGAGCCTCTGGGGGAATTTGAGTCTGTGCTGGACCCTGCCTGTCTGCCTGAGTTCCTGAGCAGGCTACCGTATGGGCCAGCAGGGCCAGTTTCATCCAGTCCTTACCTCAGCTCAACCCAGGAGGACAGACAGCAAATGTGTCACTACGAATGTCGTATCTACTGCCTGCTCTGGAACCAAGGTGTGAAGTCTGGGTCAGTACAGTCCCAGAGCCCCTGGCTACCAGGGGAACACGAGCTGGGTTCCAAGGGCACCGGGGAGGTGCGGCCCAGAGCTGTCTCCACCACTGGGATTTGTCAGGGATCCGAGGGGCCCCTAAGGACTGTGTGACACTAGGGTAGATGGAGAGAAAGGCCGCTGCCAGCCCCACAGCTGGTCATGGGCCAGGCTGAGGGTTCGAGACCCATCCGTGCACTGGGTGGCAGGTCCCAAGAGCCCCACTCCCTGTCCCGGACACTTTGAGAGGACATAGGGGTAGGAGGCCGAGGTAGCTAAGGCCAAGACCTCGCTCACAGGGGGCCCCAGCCACAGTCAAACGGAACCCTCAGAGTGGGCTCGTGGGGAGGGCCACCAGGTCACATGTCTGCCAGCCAGGAGGCCAGTGCCCGGCTCTTTCTGATGTTGTTACCCTCTACTTCCCATAGCACCTTCCCCCCAGTCACTTCTTCAACTTCCCACCTCCTCAGAGGGGCCTCTGCCACCAGCCCACTGTACAGCCAGGGTGTCAGGCTCCCACAGGACACCCTTGCCTCCCCTAGGTACCCCTGGCACAACTTGGAATATTCCACTTTCTGATGTTGACTTGACTAATCACGTCCCCTCCATAAACTCCATGACGGTGCAAGGCATGGCCCTTTGCCTGCCCCTGTATGCATGGCACACAGTAGGTGCTCAGTAAACATCTGGTGGCAAATGCTTATCCTGCAGGAAAGCCAGCAGGACATCTTAGCCTTCCCAACACTGCTATGCTACTGGGACAGGAAAGGGCCCGTTCCAGCTGGAAAAGGCTATAGCCCGGGAGACATGATACCTGGGTTCGTGTCTCAGCTCAGGCACAGAACTCTGGACAGTTCCTTTGCAGTGGGCAGTGACAGCATGGGATCTGACGGTTTCTAGTGGCTGTTTCTGACAAACTACCAAAACCCTATTATGGATTGAACTGTACCTTCCAAATCCATTACCGTGAATTCCTAACCCTCCATACCTCAGGACATCACTATATTTGGAAATAGCGGGCTTACACATATAATTTGTTCTGAAGTGGGACGGACCCCTAGCCCAATATGATTGGTGTCCTTAGAGAGATCTGAGTGCAAAGACCCGTGCACAGGGAGAGAATGCCACAGGAAGACTGAAGTTTGCTGCCACAAGCCAAGGAGTGACCTGAGGCTGGGGCAAGGCCCAACAGACGCCTTTCTGGGACCACAGAAAGGGCGTGGGCCAGAGCACCTCGATCTTGGCCTTCTGCCTCCACAACGATGACACAATAAATTTCTGTCTAAGCCGATGCTGTGGCACTTGACTGTGATGGCCACACCCCCTTCCCTACCCAGGGGTCTACACTGAGGAATCAGGAGCTGGGGGGCCAGGCCAGGGGTGACCCAGACCAAGATCAGGAGGCCCGGGTGGGGTGAGGCAGGACTCCCGTGGGTGGCTGCTCCCCTGCCTAAGCCTCTGCACCTCTAGGCCTGTATTTACATTCACGTGCACGCTCTATCTGACGGTGAGAGGGATCTTTTTTTTCCCTTCTTCTTCCCCCTTTAATTAAAAACTATAAATGCCTTATCAAAAGCTAATTAAAAATACCAACACAGTGCCAAGTGGCAGGAAAAAAAATAGCTCCATGCAAATATCCGTTTATAACTCTGCAACAGGCTGTGGGGACGCAGCAATCAGAGCCACATGGGAGAAGGGGAGAGAAGCCCATTATGTGGACCTGCTGGCCACCGCCCCCTTGGGGGCCTGGGGTCTGCCACAGGTGCTCCTCCTGAGCACCAAACCGGGGTCTGAGTGAGCAACAGGGCACAGGGCCACAGTACTCACACAGCTGAGGAGGGCTGTGCCCCCCTTGGCTGCAGCATCCAGGTCACAGTGAGACACAGGCTGACTGGCCTCAGGAAGCGCTTGACCTTGACCTTTCCTGGACCTTCCTACTCCCAGCGAGGCCGCCCCCACCCACAGACCATGTAAAGCAGGCTGGGTGGCTCACTTCCTGGGGGCTCACTCCTAGCCCAGGCTTTGCCTCCCAAACGCCCCTTCACCTACTAAGCAATGGGCACTGTGGTTCCCACTTAAGCGAAGAACTTGGGGCACATAGAAGCCACTTACCAAGAGACACAGCTGTCCTTAGGGCGGAGCCTGAGGTCTCTTGGACCCCCGAACCCAGAACCCCGTTCTTACCCACTTGCATAGCTGGCAGCTATGCAGCCTGCGTGGAAATGAGGCCCCTGATTCCTTCACATGCAGGACGCACTCAAGACCTCAGATCCTCCTGCCCATCTCCTGCCACCTCCCTGGGCAGCAGACCTGGCCCATGGGCACCCAGGACCACCCCCAGCCCCCGTACATCCTCACCACTGGTCCGAGGGTAGGCGGCAAGGGTCCCGTCCTGCAGGCCAGCAAGCAGATGGGAGGGGCTGTGCCGCAGGCAGAGCACGGGCTGCAGGCCTGGGCTCCGGCCGGTCGCCAGGCACTGGGTGCCGGTGTCTACGCTGCCGTAGAGCAGGATGCTGTGGGGACAGGCCGAGGCCGGCCGGGACTCACTGGGCAGCCACCTGCCAGGTGCCCTGCCTGCTGCCATCCAGCTGCCCCTCCTCCCTGGCCGTATTGGCCAGGCAGGGCTGGGGCCTGCCCTGGGTGCTGTTATGAGGGTGGCTCGGGGCTCCAGAGGTGCCACAGCAAGACTAGTATTTAGGAGTGGTTTTCAGAACCACGCAAACCCGAGTTTAGATCCTGGCATGCCCCCTCCCAGCTGGACTGCTGAGCCGTAGTTCTAGCCATCAAAGGGATCTGGGATGCCCACCTCAGAGCCATCAGAGAAAAGCAGGACACAGAGAACGTTGGTGAGTGGCACACAGATCCAGAAAGCCAATGCACAGACGAGGGACGCCCCCATCCCACCCACCATGCCCAGGACATCTCCCCTCCTCCCCGGCCCTCACCTGCCATCCTGGAGTCCGAGGCAGATGGTGGGATGCACTGCCGCGGAGGGGTCAGCGGCCGGCCGGCCCTCATCTCTGCTCTCTGCCTCCTCCTCCTCCGGCTCCGGGATATGTTCCATGCAGAGCACTGGGGCGGCCAGCGGAAAAGACTTGACGGTACGGGGTGAGGGCCGGTTCAGGGAGAAGATCTCCACCTGGCCCCCTGCGCCCTCCTGCCCACCCCCAACCTGGGGACGAGACACAGAGAGGCCGTCAGGCAGTGCCACAGCAGCAGAGAGGAGCTCGGCCCCCACCTTCCCTGGAAACACCCCAAATCCGCCTCTGCCCGAATCAGATATTGAGTGGCGTGTCCCTCCCTCTTCTGCCACACACATCCTGTCGTCACGAAAAGTCACTGGTGCCCAGCTGCACGGCAACAAACGGATCCCAGAGAACAATGGAAATCAGACAAGGAGCCAACGCAGACGAGACACTCCCTTGCTGGTGACTGTTTGCACCTCTTAGGGGACACACAACCAATGCGTAGTGACCATCTACTCTGTCCCTTTAGAACAGCCTTCTCTGTCTTGTTCCAGGTTTCATGGTTGTGTCTAGCATGGTATACACCCAACATACACACGATGGGGAGATGGGGAGATGGGCAGGCAGGGGGACGGAGGGATAAAGGGGTGGATGGATCCAGCGGGAGATGGGAGGGTGGGCGGATCCACGGCTGGAAGGGCAGCTAGAGGGAAGGGCGGATGCACACACGCGTGGATGAATGGCTACCCCACGTGCTAGTGATGGAGGAACAGTGAGGAACAAGCCACTTCAGGAGGGACAGTAGAGCTGGCCCTATGAGGACAAGCAGGCCGCTGAGGCCGGACCCTCTGACGGAAGTACAACCTGCATCACAAGGGGCACGGCGGGGAAGGAGGCCCCAGGGCTCTGCCAGGGATCCACGGGTGGAAGCGGTGAGCTGGGGGACTGCATGATGACAGCAAGAGAAGCCCCACCTCTTCCAGCAAACTTTCCCGAATGGCCCCTCCCGGCTGCTGCCTTGAGACCAGAATCTTCGTAGGGGGTGGGGTCTACTCACCCAAAGGTACCCCTGTGGAAGGGATGTGCTGACCGCTGAGAAGCCCAGCAGGGGACAGTTGACAGGACTGTGGACCAGGGCTCCCAGCTACGGAGACAGAGATGGTGAGAGAGGGTTAATTGTATTCAGCAGATTCTGGAGCCAGCAGTAGAGTCCCCCGTGGGAATCCCTGGGGGTGGGACCAGGACAGGGATGTTCCCTACCAACGCAGGGGGCTCTGACACAGGCCAGCTTTCAGGCAAAGTTTGTTGAAAACCACCAAGCCTCGTCACACTCCTTATCTTGCAGATGGATCCCCAGAGGACGGGGATTTCCTCAGGCCACAGGAGAGGGGAGGTGCAGGGCCCACACCTGCTCCCTCTGAGGCCTCCTCCCAGAACCACACTGGAGGTGCAGAAGGAGACTGAGCTCCACCCGCTTCACCACCAGGACCCCGGGCCGTGCACGGAGGCGGGGGTTCTGCCTGTCACCAGCTGTCACTAAGAGCCACCAGCTGCCTTCTCCTCTCCCGCATCTGCGTCTCTGGCCAGGACAGCAACGCAAGGCCCCGGGAAGCAGCTGGGAGGGAGTAGGGGGAGCCGAAGGCCTCTGGGTCTTTTCCAGGTGCATGCTGCCCTCTGCTGGCCAGCCTGGCTCTGCTGGAGGAGACTAACAAAATTCTAACTTGGCCATGGGGGAGGGTCCCAAAGAGTCACCCCATCCAGCATCCCCAAGTAGCAGCTGACGGGCTTCTAGCTCGGTGGGGGACATTATAGGTTTAAGGTCACACTTTGGGGGCAGAGGCAAGGCTGGAATTCAAACTCCCCCTTCCTATCACGTGCCCTTTCAACTACAGTTGAAATCTACCAAGGAGCCAGATGCCAGCTAGATGTCCCACTTGGGCATCCCGAAGCCATGGGGACCACACCCTGAGCTAGGGGCTTCCCCAGCCTTGGCCTCCTGGGCTTCTTGTCTGTTCGGCTCCTGGGTGGCTCCACCCGGTGAGGGCGCCTGCCCTTCCTGCCAGGCTGGTGGCTCCCCTTGCGTCCGCAGAGGGAGGCCCCACTGCAGCCCTGGCGCAGGCATTGCCATGGCAACCTCATCGGCCCTGATGTCAGATGAGCCAACAGAGCCAGGTCCGGGATGACACGAAAGCGCCAATGGTCCTTAATGGGCAAGGCCCTGGACCTCGGGCTCACCTGCGCCAGGAGGCCAGCTTCCAAAAAACCAGGATGCCCTTGAGCAGGGCAGAGGAGGGGGTGTGAGCCAGAGAAGGGAAGCGGCGGCAGGCTTTGCGTGCAGCCAGCCTCGGCTCTGACTCCAGCTGGCAGCCATGGCTGGGAGCTCCAAGCGCACCAGTCCCCCATGTGCAAAGCGGGGACCCCGACATCTCACTGGGACCAGTGAGACCAGTGTGAGCAGGTGCTGAGTCCTGAGCATGGGGCTGGACCCGTTGGCACCTACCGGCAGTTACTAAAGTTCCAGGGCCTCCTTTGGAATGTTCTGGAACTTTACACACCAGAGCTTGGCTAATCAGCCAGCCAAACAGAGGCAGGGGCTGCCACAGACAAGCAGCTGTGTGCTGAGCGGACCTGGTGCCTGTGGCTAGATACGGTTTGTGCCAGCCTCCACCCTACACCACCCCCAACAAGGTCCCATGACCTGGGAACTTGGTCCCCGAGGAGGCAGTGTCGAGGTGGGGACCTTTATTAGGAACCTTTAAAGGCTAGGGCACGGGGTGATTATCAGGTCCCTTGGGCGATGAACCTTGGAAGAGATCGACGTGAATCTCATGGGACCTGGATAGTTCTTGAGAGAGTAGGTGACGGTACCAAAGCTGGGCCGGGTTCTGAATCTCTCTGGCTTCCTGTTTGGCCATATGATTGCCTTTGTAAGCTCTCCACCATTACCCTGAGACCGCATCAGTGACCTCACAGATAGGGAGGGCCACCTCATCTCTGGCTTCCAGCCTCCAAAACTGAGGTAAATGAACCTCTTCTCTTTATAAAGCACCCGGCCTCGAGTACTTCATGACAGCAACAGAGAAAGATCTAAGACACCAACCGACAGCAGTTCTGGCTAATGGGGACTGGTGACAATCAAGGTAGAGGCCGCTGGGCTACAGAGCTGGGTCCTGAATAGGTTGGCTTCAGACTCTCTGGTGGACAGAGCTACAGCACACCCCCAGCTCCCCAGGGCACTCAGGTCACAAAGCACCTCAGAGTGGACAGTACCCACACACTCCCAGCCCATTCCCAGCAGGCCCTGAGACTGACCTCCGCCTACAGGAATGGTCTGTGCCCTCTTCCTGTTCCCCTCCTGATTTCCAGGTACAGACCCCCCTGCTGGGTGGAGCCAGGGATCCCAGGAGACTCCTGTGATGCCTCAGGAGTCAGCCCTTCAGAAATTTCCCCAAAGTGGGAACTAAGCCCAGTGGCACAGACCCGTAATCACGGCACTCTAGGAGGCTGGGGCAGAAGGATGGCAAGTTCGAGGCCAACCTGGGTAACTTAGCAACACAGCCTCACAGGGTCTCACAATAAAAATATAAAAAAGAGCAGTACAAAGGCCCTGGGGTAAATTCCTAGTACTTAAAAATAATTAATTAAATGTTTAAAGAAACCTCAGGCCTCAGTCGTTCTCTTCTGTCTGGGGACAAAAATGTCCTCTGGCATTTGCAGCTGCCATGTCTTGAACCCTGAGTGTACGTCACTAAACATTTGATCTCAAACGCTCAATCCTCACTGTGACGCAGTCAAGCGGGTGCTGTGGCCATCTCACTGAAGACCCCACGTGGCCCCATGAGCTGTAACAGCTTTCCTGAGGTCACACAGCTGGGATCTGACCAGGGCCAGGTGGCTCCCTGTTGAGGTTCTCTTCCCACTCCCAACAGCCAACTTCCCTGTGAGTAGAAGGCCCAGTGAGGGTGCTGTGCCCATCAGCACTGACAAGAGCCCTGCTCCTCCTGCTGCCCGGGCAGAATCAACCCACACTTCATCCAGCTGGCTCGGGGCCCCGTCCTGTCTACACCGGGAAAGGGGCTGGGCCAGCAACTCCCTCAGCCCAGCACAAGCCTTTCCTGGAGAAAAAGGTCCTGTTCTTGGCCTCACTGGGCCACCCAGGAGCTGGTGCTGGGCGGGGAAGGAGGCCCGGGCAGCAGTCGACGCGCACATCTGGCACTCTCCGGCCCTCACTTATCTGGCTGCTGGTGTGAAGCTGACCAGGCACAGCTGCCTGGTCTGGGTGGGAGGCAGGTGCGGCAGAGCGCCTCGGGGAGCAGTGAGGAACCACGAAGGCTCTGATACATCCCCCCAGAGCCTCGCATGCCCACGAACCCAGGAGATCCCCTTCTGGTTCCCTCAGCCAGCGCAGAAACTCCCCAGGTGGCACGAGCTGTGGTCACAGTAGGGGTCAGGCTGCTCTCAGCCCTGAGATCCCTAAGTGGGGACATGCCCAGACCCTCATCCCCAGATTCCAGGTGGCAGATGGCTCCTACTGGTTAGGAGGCCTTGAAGGCAGCAGCCTGTCAGTGACCCCACAGTCCACATCTGACCTGGCTGGGTCTGAATACAGCCTGCATTCCCTAGAGACCTGAGGGAGACAGAGGAATCCCTCCCCATCACAGAAGTCACCAAGGGTCTGCCTCCTGCAAGGACTCACCAGAGTCAGGGGCCAACCCTACCAATCCACTCCTCCACGCACTGTGGCCCCACCCAAGGCCCCAGGGTCAACAGGCAGCCCCTCCCTTCGCCCCTCCCCAGGGTAGCCAGTCCCACCCACCGCTGGCCCCAGCATGTCCCTGCCTCTCCCTCGCTACCTCCTCCAGAGACAAAAATGCAAGCAGTCTGCAAAAACTCAGGCAACCTTAAAATGAATACAAAAGCCAGTCTGTGATGAAAAGGGACTGAAAGTTCGAATAAAGACAGGACCTGCCCTGCCCCTGCACACCCTAACTCATCCACTCAGCCTCATCTCAGGCTTTTCTTCATCACAAAAAAGAAAGAACAGCCAAACCACAGCCTGTCACCTGCAGAATTAATTTGTAATTTGTAAAATATTACTTATCTCGATCACTGAGATTTCTAGCACCTGTTTAAATTTTGCAGCAGAAGTGTGGGCCTCCCTTACCTTTCCCCAGTCCCAGTCGGGGCCTCCACATCTGTCTGTGGCCTCCACGACCTGTCCCAGCCTCCACACCCCCCACCCCCTGACCTGCACATGGCGGCCAGCTCTCTGCTGTAAGCTGGTCAGCTACTCCTGCCCCACTCCAGTCCATAGTTCGCTTTTCCACAATAGCCAGAAGGATCCAAACGGTGTAAAATCTCCACCAGATGGTGCTGGCTCAGGTGGAAACCACCCAGGGCTTCTCGGCTTTGAGAATGAACCCTGAGCCCACCCCGCCCCCAAGGCAGGTGTGCCCTGCGCTCCCAACCACAGACCTCACTGGCCCTTTTAGAGCTCACATTATATTCTGCACCTCTATGCGTTGGTCAGCAGAAAGACCGTGCATCTGACATCAGAAAGATCTGTCTCCAAGGGGGACTCGCCGTTCTCCTGCTGACGGATCTAGGTCATGACAATTAAACTTGCTAAATTTAATTTCCTCATCAATACAAATTAAGCTAATAATACTCTCAATTAAAAAAATCTCACATTGCAACTTCACTCACATGAATAGGCGGGACTTATTTAGGCCTTGAGAGTCCCACCCCCACCCGTGGATTAACGCCTTCACCAGGCAGTGGGTGCCTGGTTGAAAAACCTCCCCCCCATCTCCGGTCTCGCACACGTTATGCTTCCAGCTTCCGCCACTGAAGGCACAGCACGAGGCCCTCTTCAACGACAGTGCCACCCCCCCGGACTTCCCAGCCTCCTGAACTATGCGTTCAATCAACTACTCTTCTTTATAATTTACCTGGTCTCAGCCACTCTGTTACAGCAACAGAAAACTGACTAAACACATGCCAGCTTCCCCTCCTGCTGCCACGGTGGCCTCGGGTTGAGTCTACCTGGGATACTCTACTCGAGGGTCCCTCCTGGGCTGGGTCCTTCTTGCTGTCCAGGTCTCAATTTAAATGCCACCTCTTCCAAGGAGCCCTGAGGGGACCTGCCAATTCCACAGTCCCGCCTATAGACCTCCTGTATCTCTGACACCTGTTCTGTGTCACACACTGTTCTCTTCCAGCTCCCTGACTGAAAGCTACAGGAGGTGGGACCTTGTACATCTTAGTCACCACAGCAACCCCAGCGGCCGGCACACAGTAGGTGCTCAAAAATTATCTCCGAATGGACAAATGGATAAATGCACGAAGGGTGGAACTTACATCTCAAGGGCATGTCCTTGAGCTGCATGGAGCCCCAGGCTACGCCCAGCAGCATGGGTCCTGGGACTAGTTATCTGGCCTGGGTCCCACGCTTGCTCTCCCGTCCCCACAGCTGAGAGGTCCTCATCTGCTCGGGAGAGGATGGACAGTAGCTGCTCCACATGGAGGGTGAGCTCTGCCAGGACATAAGGGACAGGTGACCAGTGGGGACCGAGCTTCCTGGCAGAAACTTCCTTATTTAGAAAACGTATCTGCTTGAGCTTTGCTTCCTAAACTGTGAAACACACACAGACAGATCTGCTTGGAGGATTTTTATAAATATCAGGGTAAGAGGGCAACAGTAAAGCCCTGGAGCAGCACATGGGGTGACCAGCAGACTGGAAGCACAGCGGCGGTGGCATGTCCCAGGAGGAGGTGGGCAGCCCCCACACCAGAGGCGGCCCTGGCCCGGGGGCCTCACAGAGCGTCCAGCCACATCATCGGGCCCAGCCGCTTGGGCATACTCTGGACTCAGGCCACCAACAGATGAGGTCATTGCTACTCGTCATCTCAAAATTATGGAATTTTCCACTCCCATGACCCATGCTGGTCATTCACCCCCATTTTGGGTAGGAAAGCTGACTTGGGAGCCACAGGAAGGCTCAGCTCACAGCACGACACAGGTGACAAGCTGGCCCTGGACTTGTGCCTGTCCAGCTGCTGTGGGCACCCCCTGAAAACTCTGGCTCCCAGGCGAGGGGGGCACTGCCACCTTCACATGAGGCCAACTCACCTGCAGGTTGAGGGCCCGGGAGGAGAAGGCAGGGACGCAGCAGGCCAGGATCGGGCACCAGAACGGGGCTTTGCTCTTTCTGTCCTCATCGGGACACAGCCAGCCGGGCTGGTTCTCCTCCCCTACGGTGAGAGGAAGGAGGTGGGGAAGCCGGTCAGAGTTGGGGGTCACCCAGGCAGAGAGTAGCCCTTAAGACAGAAGGAGCCACCACAGGCCCCCCAGGGGACTTGGCCCCCTAAGTGACCCAACTGCCCCATCCACATTTCTGCCCATCTAAGATGAAACCCAGCCTCACTCCACGAACTTGGGGTGCCAGGAAGCCCTTTAAGGTTAGAGTCTCAGCTGCACCCCATCACTGAGCAATCTTGTACAGATCACCAACTCTCTGAGCCTCCGTTTCTCCAGACACAAAACAAATGGGGAAAAAAAAAACACACATCTGCCCTGCGATCACCATGGGGATCAAGTGAAGCAACAGGAATGAAAGGGCTTCACCAACATCGAGATGGTGGCAGCGTCAGACGCTGGTGCCCTGGATTTGCGCTGCAGAGCTGGGACCAGATCGCAGACCGCAGAGGAATAGAATGACTTCAACCATGCTGGCAGAGTTGCGTGCTTTTATATATGACCTCAAGGACGAGGGAGAATGCTATAGCTGCATCCCCCAGCCACCCTGACACCGAGGGTGTCACCTGCCTCCCAGGACCTGTCACTGCACGGAGGCCAGGACCCTCACGTGGAGACCAGTGAGACCCTCACCAAGGAGACTCAGCTAAACCCCATTCTCTGCAGTGGCTCCTCCATGGGCAGGTGGCCTCCTCTGAGAAGTCCTCCCCTGCCACCCTGGGTGAAGTGGCCCCTTCTCACAGGAGCCCCTCTGAGGACACTGCCTGTTTCCCTGGAGCCTTCACGACAACCTAAGCCCCTCCTGCCCCGAGCCTGTTCCTGGTCTGTCACAACACGCCTCTAACATGGATGTTGTGGTTAGCAGGATCGCGACTGTCCCCCTAGCACTGTCCCCCGATACCCAGCACACCACCAGCACCTAGTACCTGCTCAGCCAACGTGTCCTGAGAGAATGAACGACAGGAAGGAGGGAGCAAATAAACCAGTTCTGTCCCCCAAAGTTCTGCCTTCTAAGGAGAACAAGGACCACCATCCAGTGTGACAGGGACGCACGCCCCCAGCTGTGTTCGCGCGTCTGGCTACAGAGCTTCTCCATGGCTCAGTCCTCACCATAACCAAGCGTGGTCAGAACGATTACATCTACCTTACAGGGAGGAAGGGTGACACACAGGGATTATGGAATGTGACAAGGTCACAGACAGGGCAGGTGGCAGGGCCCAGACAGGGACCTAGGCCGATCAGAACCCAAGGCCAGGTTCTGTGCACCAGGCAGCCTGCAGCAAGCTGTCTGAGAACCGGACCTGCTGGGCAGCGGGCCCTGAGCGAAAGACCACCTACTATAGCGACACCGAGTGGCAGGGTCAGGGGAGGGATCACCAGGGCCTCCCTGCCCCCGCAACTGATCCTTGGTGGGGGTGAAGAAGCAGGGGCCAGGGCTTCCCCCACCCTTGGATGGGCTGATCTCCTGACCAGTCTCCCCCCACCCCAGCCCATCCTCCAGACTCAGCACCAGAGCCATCCTGCAAAAGTCACACTGGATTTCACTCTCCCTGCTGGAAACTTTCCAGAGTCCTGTTCCATCTGGAGTAAGTTCTGAACTCTTCAGAAAGAGATGCAAGACTGTGCCTCCCTCCCCAGCCTCACCCTGGTCACGAACTCCACTCCCCCAGGCCCTGCTCACCAACCTATGCAGCCCCGGATGAGGGATGCCCCGGATGGATACTCGCCCTGGCGGGATGTCACCCCTCAGCTCTCTGTGGGTGGCTTCCTTCCTGCCTGCAGCGTGGACCATGTCTTCTCAGAAAAGCCTCACTGGCCCTCCCCCACCCAACTCTAACCTGTCTCAGACCCCGCTGGACACATCACAGCCCTCACGCCACTACAGACATTCCCAACTCTGGATGGTTCAAATCGCCAAGTTTCTGACTTTCCAATGGCGCCAGAACTAGACTCACTCAGTGGTGCCAGGCCAGGAGTTCTGCTCTCTCCCTGAAACGTGGTCCACCCCTCTGGCTGGGATGCCTGGAGCTGCACTGCCCACATGGCTGCCGTGGAGAGGGTGAACAACCAGGACTTGACCACGTGCTGTGAGCAGGGCGTTTCAATATTGCGTTGCGTGATTTCAGATTCTGCCATGCCTTCAAAATGCTAATCTGCGTGTGTGCACAAAATACTCCTCCCCCGATTGGGAAACAAGCATTGAATGCGAAGGTTCTGCCCATTTCTATGCCAATGGGCACATTCTGAGCATGCAGAAGGTGGGCGGGTTGAGCCACGCTGCTGGAGGTCATGTGTATTAAATGCATTTTTCATCTAGGATATCTTCAACGAAATGCAGGTTAACTGGCATTGGAGCCCCAGCAGAAATCAATGAGCACCTGTGCCCCTGCTCGCTCACTGGCCTGTCAGTCCTCCTTTGCATGTGGGCAGGCACAGACACGTGTGCACGTGGGTGTGGACACAGGGGCTCCTCTGCCACGCCAGGGCTCCACAAAGGACCAAACCTCCCATTTCCTTCTACACAACACTCCCCTGGCTCGCACATTGCAGGACACACTGCAGGCCAATAAATGTGGGGACACAACAAGCCTCATGTCACAGAGGCCACCGGCGTGACCCACTGCAAGCACAGCCATCTGACTGGCTTTCGTCACAGAGATGATGCCGGGTCAAAGAAGGCTGGACACGAGGGAGGAGTGGCCACCGCCAGGCAGCCCCACACCAGCTACAGAGCAGAGCGAGCACCTGAGGAGGGTCGCTGCCCCTAAAGGTGGCGCCTGAGTGCCTCACCCGTGAGGCTGGAGCCAGGGGAGCTGTGGCCACACCCTGGAAAGATAAAGACATTTTCAAATATCAGCTTTAATACGCAAACTGTGGCACAGTGGTGGCTCTGGACTCTGGCTGAGTCCCTGAGCCCTGAAGTCACTCCCTACGAGGCCAAAGTAGAGGTAGCTCCGCAACGGGCCTCCGTCCCCTTCCCCTGCTCCCCACCACGCCCAGAAGGAGTCACAAAAAATCTTTTTCCTGCCAAGGAAAAGTGAGGAGGGAAAGCTGACACTGGGGAAGACCATGATGGAAAGGACACTCGGGACAGGGCAGAGGGTACCACACAGACCCGCGCTTGCACAAACTCGCCTGTCATCCTCGTGGTCACCACGGGATGGAGGGCGTATCGACCTCCGTTCTATGCTGGGGAGGCAAAAGCTAGATGTCAAAAGCAGGCCCAGAGGCCAAGGAACTGGCCCACGGGGGATGTGGCACAGCGCCA
The DNA here is from genome assembly GCA_004027205.1 of Ctenodactylus gundi. NCBI lineage: Eukaryota > Metazoa > Chordata > Mammalia > Rodentia > Ctenodactylidae > Ctenodactylus > Ctenodactylus gundi. The sequence goes on from PVKB01004077.1 coordinate 85,942, forward strand.
TGCCGCGGAGGATACAGGGGCCACCTGCCACAGGACAGCTTGCTCCCAAGGGCAAGTGTCAAAGTCATGGCTGCCCCGCTGCCTCCTGGGCAAGCCCTCAGGTAGCAAAAAAAGACAGGTGGGACAGAAGAAACTGTCCCTGCCCTTAAGAAGCTGACAATCCCGCTGCCCTGGGCAGCTAGCAAGCTCCCGACCGCCATTCCCACCAAGCCGCTCCAGGTGGTTGGGCTGCCAGCACCAGGCCCCGCCCACCCCATGCCCACGCCCGCCGGCCGCGCCCACCCCATGCTCACTTCCCAGCACATCTCATCTCCCCGCGCACCCACAGCCCATCAAACCCGGGAAATTTACGAGCACGCGTGTTTTTTAATGATCTGACCTTCTCCTTCCAGATGGTGCCTTCCCTGCCTGCAACTGGGAACGTTAAAAGAAAATGGAGTTGTCGCTCCCCATCTGCCACCGCCATTGTTCCCGTCACAAAACCAGAGCGGCTGAGCCCAAATTAGAAGACTGCCGCCTCTAAAAATTGAAAGCCCGCTTGGGGTAAGTGACATTAAGAACTGGCACCACGGCAGAGCGGCGATTTCCAGCTGACGTTAAGTGGGGGCTTATTTAGCATCCAGCAAGGTTTGTCGGCACCCACTGAACACAGCAGCACCCCGTGGGGCAGTGGGGGCAGCTCCAGGGCTGGACGTGACCCTCAGTCACACAACAGTCCAGTCTGAGGTCTTAGGAGGGCCCTGGGAAATCCTGACCCCGCTTCCAGCTCACGGTGTGACGCTGAGCCAGGTACATAACCTCTCTGAGCCTGAAGCCTCATGTAGAAAATGGGGAAAGGTTCCAAGTATTTGAAGTTGCTGCATGCACTGGATAGCTCATAGCAGGCCCTTTAGAATAGTGGCCACTGGGGTCGCTGTCCCTGCTGTTAGAGGTACGTCCATGACATTACATTGTCCAGGGCAGCCAATCCGCCTCCAGCCCCGCCTCCTGAGGCAGCGGGCTCAGCCCCCGTGTTGGGACTTTATGTCACCACTGTGCCAAGGAGCAGTCCCAGCTGCGCCCCAGTCTACGGCAGCTCCCAAGGCTCGGTCACCTGCCTCAGTGCCACAGAGGTGCTGCTGGTCTCAGCCACGGTGCCAAGCGGGAGGCCTCAGAATCTCCCTCACTTGCTCCTCTACCCCCAGAGACACTGTGCTGACTCGGAGGCCAAGCCAAGGCCCTGGTCTCCTGGAGGTGTCAAAACCCACGCTGCGGGCCCCACCCTGAAGAGTATCACTTCCCCTTCAAGCCACGAGACTCAGACAGACACCCCCACAAGTCCAGGATGGTCTCTGGGGTCACAGGTGATGAGGCCAAGCCCCGGGACACACATCTGTAATCAATGCACGCTGGGAGCCTGAGGCAGGAGGATCACATGTTTGAGTCCAACCCAGGCAACTTAGCAAAACTCCTAAAAAAGGGCTGCGGGTGTAGCTTAGCATGAGGGGCCTGGGTTCAATCCCTAGTATTCAAAAAAAAAAAAAAAAAGATGAAGTTTAGGACATGCTCAGCAGCTGCAGGGCCACAAGCAGGCAGGGGGACCCCAGGGAGGCGGAGCAAGGCAGGCTGAGGGTGGGGAGGCCATGGGTGCAGGTACAGGACACGGAAGGGCAGGACAGCACTGTGGCCAAGCTCTCCACTAACTCAGGTGTGACCCTGGGCCTCTCATTCCCCTCCCCACTGTGACACGCAGGTGCTCCTGGTCCCGGGAACTGATCCGGAGGCTCCCGTGGGCCAGCACCTTCCTGCACCGTCCCAGCAGCTCCCCAACAGCCTGTGCGTGGTCCCTGCTTTCTGTTGCAAAGTTCCAAGTGTGTAAAGGTTCAAACAGAGCACTGAGATCACGGAGCTTGGAGACGACGGAGCTGGGCCTGTGGCCTGCAGTGCTGAGGACTGCTCCGGACTGCTGGCTCAACCTGCCTGGGCACGGGACCCCAGGGCGCCAGGGAAAGGCCCCTGCGGTCCTGAGGTGGGAAACTAGGGCTCAGGAGGCTCCCCAAGGCCCGGGCTCCTCACCCACCCCCTCCTCTCTGTCTTCCCAGGATCAGGGCACTGGCACCCTGCAGGCAAAAGCCACCAAAATAAAAACAGCCCCACAAAGGAAGCGCACCCTGGGTGAGATGTTTTCCCAAGCGCTTTCCAACCCCCACCAGGCACTGCGGAGGAAAAAAAAAAAAAACAAAATGGGAAAATAAAAGGAACAAATTATTCAAGCCCCAGGGGCACCCAGGCACTCAAATCAGATTTCAAATGATCCTTCTTCCATTAAAACTTTTGCTGCAGTGGAAACGTGTGAGATAAGGCGGTTTCGCTGCCACCGAGAGAGGCGGGGCCACCACAGGCGGCCCCGCCCACCAGCCCGCGCCGCCCCGCCCCGCGTCTGGGCTCGGAAGGGCCCAACCCCTCCAAAGCAGGTGCAATCTGGACCCTGCCCACCCCACCCCACCACCCCCCCCGCAGGCCTGTGACCCCAGTTCTTTGGGAGCCTGAGGCAGCAGGATCGCAAGTTTGAGCCTAGCCGGGGTAACTGAGCGATTTAGTGAGACCCTCTCAAAATCAAAAAATAAACAAACTAAGGAGTGGGGGTTAGCTCAGTGTGAAGACTCAGCTCAACTTCCAGTACTGCGGGAAGGAGGGAGCGTGGGAGGGAGGGGAAAGAGAGAGAGAGAGGGCTGGAGGAACAGTTCAGCAGTTAAAGTGCTTGCCTCACAAGCACTGAGTACCCCAGTTCGATTCCCCAGCACCATGTAAACTGGGCGTGGTAGTGCACCCCTGTAATCCCAGCACTCGGGAGGCTGAGGCAGGGGGACTGCCGTGAGTTTGGTGCCAGCTGGGGCTACATAGTGAGTCCAGAACCAGCCTAGACTACAGAGCGAGACCCTGCCTCAAAAGAGAAAGGAAAGAAAGAGAAACGAAAAGGAAGCGAGCGGGCAGATGTACCAATCAGGATGGTGCTTGCCAGGGCAGAACTCACACACAGAGGGCAACATGGGGCCTATGGCTCCTCAAGGAAGCCCCTTAACCTTTCCCAAGGGACAGAATTCCCTGAGTCGAGTCACCTGCCCGGGACAGTGCAGCTCTGCTTAAAACTCTTTTTCGACCCTCTGGCGGCCTTCTGGTCACACAGAGAGATCAGGTTAAACGCCAAGAGGACTGGCTGGTAGAAGCCTCAGGCCCAGCCCCTCCCAGCTCCCCCACCCTCCCCCGACCCTGCACACCTGCCCCTCGGGTGCCGGCTCTTCACGGCAGCCAAAATGACGGGACAGCGTGCGGCTTTCCATGCCGTGATGCATGCCTCCCTTGCTCACCCGGGGCAACCCCGTTCATCTCTGTGTCCCGCCTTTCAGGAAGCATTGACCCTCGAACCCCCGCCCCCAACCACCTTCCTGCTTCTCTCTGTTTCCAGCTCTAGATACTCTGTCCAGCCTGTGTCCCTTCCCCAGGACCTTTGTACTTGCAGTTCCTGTGCCTCAACCACTTTACCCAGATCTCTGCACAGCTTTAGATGTCACCCCTCAGAGGGCCCCCGGACAGCAGCTACAGGCTCAGTGACACCGTGTGACCCTCTGACCTCTTCACACCATGGACATGCACCTCACTGACATCACCTGACCTTCAGACACTTAACTTCCTGGACAGCTGGGGATTTTAAGGAATTTCCTTATTCCTCTTTCCTCACGATGAAAATTTCCCATAGAGACGCAGTAAATAGAGGTTTTTAACTTAATGAAAGCCAGTGACAAAGGTCCCAACCTTTTTCCAGAAATGTTCTAAAGCCTATTAGAGATATATAATCATCTACAAGAAGATCACACCAGAAACAAGGACAACAACAATAAAAATTGCCCCTGCTATTGGTAAGACTCAGCAAACGGAATTCTAGCACGTCACACGGTAGCCGTGACTGCTGGGGACACAGGCCTCTCATCCACGCCAAAGACAGGCAGCCACAGTGACCTGCGACCGGCACATAGCACACAGGGCTGGGCAGACAGACCCTTGCCAGCTGAGGGGCAGAGTGGACAGGGCCTGGGACTGGGATCGGGAGGGCAGACAGCCCCGGCTCAGAACTCAAATTTACCTTGGCTACTGTGTGACCTCACACGTACAAGTCAGTACACCTCTCTGGGCCTCAAGGGTGGGCAACCATCACTGCTACCGAAGTTCAGGACACTGTGTTGACCTCGCCAGGCGATCCTCAGTATTCTCTCTCTGTCTCTGTCTCTCTCTGCTACCTCTTCCCTGGTCCCAGGCAATCACCCACTCACTCACTGCCAAGCCCCAACGACGCACAGATGGGGAAACTGAGGCTCAGAAAGGCTCCAGATGTGTCTTTACGGCGCCACCTCGCCCAGCGCAGAAACCTCCAGTCCACAGCCCCAGGGTGCCCGTGCCCACCCCTGTCTCTCGCCCCCCCCCCACCCCCTAGCGCGCCCTCAACTCTGTACTCACGGAGTCCGATCTTGGCCAAGTGCAGCCTGTTGACCCAGGAAATCTTGCTCAGGGGATTGGGGGTGATGAACACGACCATGAAGCTGATGGGGCGGCCAGACCTGTGCCCAGAGGCAAGGGCTAGGCGTGAGCGTGGGGCAGGAGTGCCATCCTCCCGTCCTTTGGCTCTCCTCCAGCCCGAGTCAAGCAGATATCAACTGGGAGCATGCCCAAGGCGTGGCTGCGGAGGCCAGGGCCCTGGCGAGGTCAGCACCCTGGGGAGGCCTCTCTCCATGCCCTGCAGCTGGGAAGGAGCCACACCCCGTCCGGCCCCAGCACCCTGGCTCTGTGCCTGGCACAGCCTCTGCAGGCAGTGGCCCTGCTGGACCAGGCTCCCAGGGCCTGTCAGATGGCCAGGCCTCCAGACAGGGGCAGGGTTCTCACTCAGGCTGTTCCCAGCACCTGGCACAGGACAGCAAGAGGTCATGGCTGTCGACCACACTGGCCGTGCGTCCAGGAGCAGGCGACGCCCTTTGGCGTCCTCGTGCCAATTCACTATCGTGCACCAATCAACTCCAGGGGAGGGGGCACCAACCATTAGGGTACTGGGGAGAGCAGGGTACAGAGAAGGACCCCAGCGGGACAGAGCCACCCCAAAGGGCAGTGACAGCACTGAGGAGAACTCGGGCTGCCGCCTCTCACAAAGCCTCCAGCCCCACCTCAAGCAGCAGGCCTCTGGTCTCCTCTTCCTGGCACCACTGGGCTGGCAACCCTCTGTCCCCCGTCCCTCTTTCACCACCCCGGAAGCCAGAGCCTGGGTTGGGGGAAGGCAGCACATCTTGGGCTTCTGAGTCACACCCTTGGGGCCAGCCCCACCTCCTCCGACGCTGCCACGGGTGTGTGCATTCTCAGGGACTCGCCTTCCTCAGGACAGGGGGACAGACAGTCTCTGCCACGCTCAGCACCCGTGCTGTGGCTCCAGCCCCATCACAGGGGGGCTTGCTACCTATGGGCACCTGGGACAGGTGGGCATCCTGGGACAGGGCAGTGCCGGGCCTACAGAGAAGAACTGGGGACCGCAGTCTACCAAGTGGAAAGGGCACTGCACCCCTGGGACCAGCCTTGGCTGAGTTGGAGGATCCTAAGAGAGCACCACGCAGGCCGAGGGCACCGTGTGGCATCCACCCATCCATCTACCTACTCAGCCGTCCCTCTCCGTCCCACAATCCCCGCACACAGGACAGTCATGCAGACACCCTCTCCCGTCCCCACTCCAGCGGGAGCCCCTGCCCACCCCGCCACCCAGCGGCCCTCACTTGTCGGGCTTCCCGGGCAGCAGGAGCCGGAGGCGGCACTTGTTGGCCGAGTGGATCTCCTCCTCTTTCACCCGCAGCAGCCTCTGCAGGGCCAGGCACCAGTCCTGAGCCACCGTCATATTCAGGTTCTAGGGGAGGGACACCAAGGAGGTCATTGCACAGCCCCGGGGCCCCCAAAAGCTGCACCAGACCTCACAGGAGGTCACTGCACAGCTCCGGGGGCCCCCAAAAGCTATACCAGACTCACAGCCACTGGATCCCCCCAGGAGGAGAGGAAACGGGACAACACTGTTCCCTCAGGCACGGGCCGGAGGCGGCTTCCCCACCAGCCTCCCGTCCACGCCGGGGCAGAGGCCCAGGAAGGGGCTGAAGGACACAGAGAACCAACCCGGACCGCCCGCTGCCGCCCTCCGACCCTGCACGCTGTGGGGGGCCTACCTGGTAGGTGCCGTGCAGGGTGCTGACCAGGAGGGTGATCTGCTCCACCACGGCCAGGTCCTTCTGCAGGTCCTGCAGCTCCTGGAAGAGGCGCGGGGGGCCCAGGTACACCTTGTCTGGGCAGAGAAGAGACCCGGCTCAGCCTCGAAGGTGGGAAGGTGCAAGAAGCAGCCAAGCATCTGATCACAGGGAAAAAATAGGAGCTGCTGCCCTGGGGACACGTGGCCAGGGTTGGCGCTGACAGAGCTCGCAGGCCCGCGGGGACACAGATCTGTTCTCAGGTAGAGGCTAACTCCTGGGATTGGGCAGCAGTCAGCCCATACAGCAGGTGGCTGTACAAGATCACCAGACCAAGATCTGACTGTGCCTGGGAGAGGGAGGAGCCCACATGGAAGTGTGGGGAACCAGCCGAGACAGGGAATAGTCTGTGCAAGGGCACTGTGGCTTAAAGAAGCCCACGAACGGCATGTCATTCAAAGACATGCTAAGGACCTAGTATGTGTGAGCCCCGTATCCAATGTCAGAGAGGCAGCAGTGACCCAGACAGGCAGGGTCCCTCCTCTCATGGAGCTTATGATCAGGAAGGAGGAGAGAGTGTTAGGGGACAAGTCAGTTCACAACCACAGATGGCACAAAGTGCCGGAAAGAAGGGCATGCGAATGACGGGCCGGTGGCGGGGGAAGGAAGCCCAGATCTCTGGTGATGACACAAAGGAAGTGCAGGGGACATGGGTGTGGCAGGGAGCAGGACCAGACGGGGAAGTCCATAAATGCCACACTAGAAATTGGGCTGCGGTCTTGAGGGGTCCCAGGGGAGGGGAAAGGAGACTGTCCTCATTCCAGTGACTGAAAAGCACACCCCGGTCCCCCGGGCAGGGTGACTTTAAAGCCACATTCTGCTGCACCGTGTCAGGGCTCCCGAGGGCTTTGGTACTGAGCAAGGCCACCAAGCTGGGCACCAGGTAACCAGCACAGAGCGGGTCAAGGACACACCAACACCAGGCATGGGTGAGGAAGGGCTCCGTGGGCGCCCACGCGGGGCGGAGGTAGGAAACGAGGCTCATGGAGGTGCCCTGTGGGGCAGGCTGGGGATCCCACGGGACCCCACACCGGGAGAACCCCGTGACCATACAGTGAGGAATCTGTCTTCAACAAAACAACATCCTCCGGCACATCACATTAACGCTGTCAGCAGGCGTCTTACTGCTCCACAGCTTTATCGATACTCAATTTGAGATGCTGTTCCGGTTTCACAGTGTGTATGGGGCCCAGGCCCGAGGAGCTGGCTGTGTCGAGCACCACGTGTGTACAGATTTGAATCAATATATTAAAAAAAAATATCACCCAAGCCCAACTGGAGTTCAGCCAGGAGGCCCAGTCCCCTTCTAGGGGCATCTGGGGTCAGACTCCAGCTGCTGTGTCCTACCCACCGACCACCGTGGTTTTGCCCTTGACTGTGTTTAATGTTATAACGGAAATTCTCAATGAGGAAGTTTCAGGCTTATACAGGTAGCAAAACCACATCATACACTATTTTGGATGTGGCCCAGGATGGCTTCTTTTCACTTTAAAAAAAAAAAAAACAGCAAAATAAAACAGTGAGCTGCAGGTTGGACAGACCCGCAGTGTGAGGACTGCAGCCCCGGGTGAGCGTGGCATGGGGTCCCAGCAGCCCCCCAAGGCAGGGCACAGGTGAGGGGAGCTGGGCCTCCAGGTTCCCCTGGGAGAAGTGGCTGAGGCGCCTCCCTGGCTGCCCTGGACTCTAGGATGGGGAGGTGGCGCCACTGTGCCCTGGGAGGGCAGGAGCAGGTGTGGGCATGGCTCTCTGGAATTTCCAGCACTGCAGCAGCCAGGCGGCTGTGGGCCTGCGGGCCAGCCAGTGGGCAAAGTGGTGAAGGGGAGGGAAGGAAACCCGGTGTCTTCTGCCCCTGGAAGATGCTGGGCGCAGTACCCCCTTCAGCTCCGCACTGCACCAGCCCTGTCCCCCGGGCTTGGGGCAGGGGCTCCAGTTCTACCACTCACCCATGTCAACCTCAGGCCTTGGGAGCTGGGCAGGGGCCGAGATGACCAGGGTGCATGGGACAAAGGCAGGGTGGCAGGAAAGCATGCTGGCGAGGGGCACAGGCCAGAAGCGCAGTCCGTGGAGGAGCCTGGCCAAGGGGGAAGGGTGGTGGGAGGCAGGTCGGGGGGCACCGGGATGGGGCCTCCTCCAGGGAGCCAGGGGTTGCGGGTGACTCACACAGAGCGGCTCTGGGGATGGTGGAGGGACAGGAAGGGACAAAGGTGAAAGGAACGAAAGCAGCCAGGAAGCTGCCACAGGGTCCATGGCAGAATGGTGCCAGCCACCGAGGGGGTGGGGGCAGAGGGGGCACCTAGAGACACGGCCAGGCCAGTGCTCTGAGGGGCAGCTCCAGCCCCAAGCCCGGCTGTGTTTGAGGGCTGGGGGCAGAACGGGACACACACCTGGGAGGCCGGACAGCACTGAGCCTGGCCCCTGAGGAGCAGGGACAGGTATCTAGCCCTCGCTGCCCGGGGAGGGGCACAGGCGGTACAAGGGAGACCCATCTGCTCAAGGTTCCTGGGGGCAAGAGCGAGGCAGGAGGCAGGCCACACCTGCCCACTCAGACACTGCATATGCATATGCGTCTGTGTGAGGGCATCCTGGGGACAGGGAGGGAGCGTGGGCACAGGCGGACGCGCATGTGCCCTCACAGGTGAGGCCGCAGGTGCACAGGAATCAGAGCACGGGCTGTGAACGGCAGGGCAGGGACGGCGACGGGGCGGGTACTCACTCTGCGCCTGGCCGGCGGCCGAGGCCTTCTTGGCACCCGCGTGCTGGATGAGCACATTGTCCTTGTCATAGGCGCCACCGTCCTGGCCCACCTCCACCACCTGCACCTGGGGCAGCGCCGTGTTCCACTTCACCACATACTTGGGCCCCAGGGGCACCAGGCTGCTGATCTCCAGCTGGCCCCTGCAGGGACAGAGTTGGAGCCCTGGAGATGCAGCTCCGGCCCATCCCGAGCACGGGGGTACCCCTTGTTCGTCCACACAGCCCAGTCCTCTGCACACCAGCTCAGCCAGGCAGCACGCAACCCACGCACAAGCCTTCAGCCCACAGCTCAGCAGCGGGCAGAGCGGGGAGCCCTCCCAGGGCATTAGCACCAGAAACAGATGCACATGCCCCTCACCCGTGAGCCCCCAAGTCCTACCTGTTGTTGGCCGGCCTAGGGGAAAGACAAGAGGGGAAGGCAGGTTGTTACCCTGTCCGCGACTGCTACGGGGCCGAGGCCAGCAAGGGGAAGGAGCAGTAGCTTGCGGGTAACCGTAGCAACGGAGGCTGGGTGGGGACCAGGGGATTCTGGGCTGAGCCGCTGTCACCTCTGATTCTTGTGAAGGCCCATCTAGGGGTCTGATGGCCCACAATCTGGACACTGATGCCCAGCGAGGTCACATGACTTGGCCAAGTGCTTTCTCACAGCTGAGCCACTAACCTCCCACTATGTGTCATACATTAGACCTCCGGTCAGGATATCCCCAAGCCCATGGCCCCTGCATCTTGCCTAGCACATAAGGGGGTCCTGAGGATCACAGAGAGAGTGGACACTGCCCACGCCCATCCTCGCCCAAGCTCCCTTCCAGGCCACCAGCAGCGGCAGGCAGGTCTGGGTCTTGTACACAGAAAGGGCTCAGTACATATGCAATGGATTAAAAGCTGGATGGACACTGGGTGGATGTGGCCACACAGCCCCAGCTCGCTCCCCTGCCAGGATCCATGGTCCGGGATCACACGTGACCCTCAGTTCCACCCTGTGGCCGTGGGCAGGAACTCAGCAGTGAGCTCCAGATGCAGAGTTTTGACCAGGCTCCACACGCACCTAAACCACCTCCCCGCAGGATGGCGTCCCAGCATGCAGCTGGGAGGGCTGGGCTGTGCTAAGGATGACGCTTCCCCAGCCGAGTCTTAGTTATTGTTGCTATGTTGGAGCTTTTAATATGTCACTGGATATTGGGAGCAGAGATTCTTCGAGGAGCCCTCTGGGAAGGTCACAAATAGAGTTCTCAGGGGGTATCCGGGGTAAGGCCATAACCCCTGGCACCTGCAGGGCCAAGCAGTAGGTACCCATGGGTGACTGGGCCAGGTGGCCCAGCACAGCACTGACACCAGCTCTAGTTCCAGGTGCTGGAGCAGTGTGCACCCCCGTACTGGACCTCCCACTTTCAGGGGAAACCACAGGTCTCTACCTCTGAGTGAGCTCCCCATGTGATCCAGACAAAAGGTCCCCAGAGCCCAGGCAGCCCACAGACCACCAGTCCACAGAAGCTGGTCTAAGAACCACCCCTACAGCCAGGGCTCCAGCAATACCAGGCTGGGCCCGGCAGCCTGGCTTCCATGGACAGAAGACACCCCGTGGAGCTCTGGAGAGAGTCAAAGACTCACGCTCAGCAATGTGGCCAGAGGAAACCAACTTGAGTTAAGACAGCAGGGTTTCGAGTTGGGCCCAAGAAAGAACCTCCTAAATTTCCACACAGATAAAATCCAGGAGGCGCTGGGCTTGATGGTCATCCCAGCACTCTGGGAGGCTGAGGCAGAAGGATCCCAACTTTGAAGCCAGCCTGAGCAACTCGGACACTTTGTGAGGTTCGGTCTCAAAATCAAAACCAAAAATGGCTGGAGATGTAGCTTGGTGTACAGGTCCCGGGCTTGATCCCCAGCACCGCAAAAAAAAAAAAAAAAAACAAAAACAAAAAAAAAAAAACCCTCAGGAGTCTTCAGTTTCAGAGCTGATAGGTCTGCCCATGCTGGGGGCTGCCCTGCCAGCCTCTCTGGGCACCTCCCAGAGCCAGGGACCAGGGACAGAAGAGGCCAAGGGGTGGGAAGAATATGTGAGCCTAATGCCCACATGGGACACTGCCACAGAGGCCAGCAGAGAGCTGGGGACGGCAGGGGGTGCCCAGGCTCAGGTACTCACTTAAAATTGATGTTGGCGCAGACCAGCATGTCGTTGAGGAGGAAGACCCGGCGCTCCTTGGACTTGATCAGCTGCCCGCGGTCACCATACACCGTCTCTGTCAGGGTCTCACACAGGAGCAGCTGACGCTGGCCGGAGGTTAACAGCTGGGGGAGGGAACGGGGAAGGTCAGCACTACGACCCAGGAGGCCACACACACATGACTGCGCCAAAGACCCGCAATTCCCCTGCTCCACAGAATGGACAGCACCCTTCTGTCTCTGGGTGACGCACAGAAAGACCACAGGACACACCTGGGTTTCTCTGCTCGGAGGACGCCCTGGGCAGCCTGGCACCCACGCGCGTCGGGCCCCGCAGTCAGCAGCCTCCCCTTCTGAGGTGAGCCAGTCATTGCTGACCCCAGGGTGGCCCTGTGATCACAGTCTTCAAAGCTACAAGTCTGGAGCTGCGCCCCTTCTCTGCCTCTCAGGTGTGCAGCCTCAGTCAGGGCATTCCACCTCCTGACCCTCAGTTTCCTCAGCTGCCACCTGGGGGCAGTAACTTCTGCTGCTCGGACTGCAGGTGAACGACTCGGGCCTGGGTCTGGATGTGCAGTCCCTGGTGTCCTGACATAACAGAACACAGCCCGACTCACATGGGTTTTATTTTGTTTTGTTTTTGAGACAGGGTCTTGCCCTGTAGGTTCTGGATTCACTATGGAGCCCAGGCTGGCTTTGCACTCACAGCAATCCTCCTGCCTCAGCCTCCCGAGTGCTGGGATTACAGGCAAATGCCACCATGCCCAGCTTTATGTGGTGCTCAGAAATTGAACCCAGGGCCTTATACTTTTCTAGGCAAGTACTTTAAACACTGTGCCATTCCTCCAGCTCCTTTGTTTTTGAGACAGTTTTGCTCGGTAGCCCAGGCCAGTCCTGGACTCACTATGTAGCCTAAGATGGCCTCAAACTCAGTAATCCTCCTGCCTCAGCCTCCCAAGTGCTGGGATTACAAATGCGAGCCATCACACCCACTAGTTTTTATGTGGTGCTAAGGAATCGAATCCAGGGCCTTGCGCCTGCTAGGCAAGCACTTTAACCTTTGAGCTCTGCCCCTCGCCCCATGGCTCAAATGTTACTGCAAAGCTCAAGGCAGCAACGAACTGGTTGAATGGGTGTGTGGCCCCAGAAGTGCGCAGTGGCCCTGTGTGAGGCACACAGAAACCACTCTGTAGTGGGCCACTGTCCCAGCACAGCTGTCAGAGATGGGCTTCGCTGTGCAGAACGGGGCCTCTGTTGAGGACCTGGCTGGGAAGGGGTCCCGGGCAATAGCCTCTCACGCTCTCGTCTCTTGGCCAGCCTCAAAAAGGCCGGGACGAATCTTCTGGTCACCATCACCTCTCCAAGGAGGCCAAGGACCAAGACCAAGCACTGGCAACACCTTGCCCCACCCCAGGGCCTTCACACCTAGCTATAGTCCCAGTCCCTGTCCCTTTTCATTGAGACAGGGTTTTATGAAGTAACCAAGTTGTTCAGGCTACGCTTGAACTTGTGATCCCCCTGCCTCAGCCTCCCAGAGTGCTGGGATTACAGGACCGTACCCCACCACCACCACCAGATGAAACCATCTTTTTCCCAGCAGGAATTTTTTGAAGGGATGGTGGGAGAAATCCAGCCAAACGTGCTCCCCAAACTTGTGACTCTGGTAGGAGTCCACCCGCTCCTTGGAACGCTGCCAGCTGGGGAAAGACAGTGTGTCCCAAAGCCTGCCTGGAGCAAATGCCCCGATCCCCAGCGACCTGCGGGTCCCACAGGTCCACGAGGTACAGGACATCTGCTGTATGCCCAGCACGGAAGGTAACATGTAAAATTTTTCCGTGTTCCCTAATCACGCAGCAGTCCTGTGAGGCTAGCCCCACTTCCAAGATGAGGAAACTGACAGGGGTAGGTGACCAGCCCAGAGTCACTGCCAGATGAGTGACAGGCAGCACAGGACAAACCCTGTGCTCCATGCCCTGCGCTTTGTGGCCAGTCCCTGTGTAGGGTGAGCCGGGGGAGGTCGTACTGACCCACACTCCCAGATGGACTCAGGGCCCTCTGCAAATGCTAATGCCAGGACCCCCATGATCTGCACAGACCAGTGGGACACAGCTCATGAAAAACCACTGCTCAGACTGGGAGGCAGGACCCACAGGGGAGAGACTGGCCCAGCCTCCCGTTGTCAGTGTTCCGACCCTCAGGCCAATGAAAGCAGGAAAGGAAAAGGAAGCCCGGATGTTGCTCAATGGCCCCAGGCCCCTGAGTCGGCTATTTCGAGCTCGCCAAAGGCTTTGTTTCGGGGAACACTCAGTTTCGCTTCCACTTGCCCTGGTCATCAGTGAGTAGGTCTTCACACTGGCTGTCCACGGATGTGGCAATCGGTGTGGGGCGAGGGGCTCAGCGCGCGGCCATCCCAAACTCTTCCCAGTAATGTCACACACCTGCCCAGCTCACCCCTCAGTTGGCAGCGGGGGAAACTGAGGCTCAGAGCACTCAGTCCCTGTCCCAACATCCAATGGGTCTCCTGACCTTCCAGCCAGTGACCACCGCGCACTATGCCTGGGTCTCACCTTGCTGAGGCTGCTGCGGTCACTCACACTCTTGGTCAGCTGCTGGATCTCGGCCACCTGGTCGGCCAGCCGCTTCTGCTCATTCAGCCGCTCAGCCAGCGTCTCCAGCTCGGTGAGGGCCAGCTGCAGTGACAGCCTGTCGGGGTGGCCCCTAGGGGTGTTCTTCAGCATGTCCTGCGGGGCAGAGAGAGCCGGGACTGGGAAACCTCGCCCCGCAGGGACAAGAAGGCCGCGCCTGCCACGCTGCCAGGTCTGCACAGGATACAGAGGGCACGGGACAGGGGACACAGCACACGCTCAGACACGGCAATGGGGGGAGGGGAGGGGAGGGTGGGAAAGGGACCAGGCAACGACCTCACAGTAACCAAAGCAGACTCTGTGTACCCAACCACCTGTGCTCGGGGCAGCGTGACCCACACAGCCCAGATGAGAAGAAACCCATGTGTCCCTGGAGGGATAGACCGACCAGCCCAAGTGCTGTGTGCGTGCCGTGAAATAGTCCCCATCCTCGGAAGGACGGGAGCCTGGCACCCGCCACCTCGTGGATGAGCCCGAGGCCACTGTGCTGCCTGCAGCAAGCCAAGTACCAAAAGACAGACACATCTAATACCACATACAGGCGGCTCCTGGGGGCGCCAGATGCACAGAGAAAGAATGGGGGCTGCTGGGGCTGGGGGAAGGGATTGGGAATCGCTGCTGAAGGGGGCGGGGTAACAGTTTAGGAACATGGAAAGTTCTGGAGACGTGCGGTGGCGATGGATGCACTAACACACGCATGGGCTTAGCGGCAGGGACTGCACGCGTGGCAACAGTCAGGACGGCGGCCGATGAACGAAAACAAGATCCGCCTAGAGACATGATGGCCAGTTGGGGACCCACCCCTGCAGCCGCAGCGCCACAGAGGAGGGGAATGCCACTGAGGCCCTGGCCTGGCAGCGCCAGCCCAGCTCCCAGGAGGCCTCCCTGTGTCTCTGTCCCCTTCCTGCCGTGGGAAGAGGTACAAACTACCCGAGACCCCAAGGTAGAGAGCAAGCAGGGACCGGAGAAGGTCCCAAATGCATCTCCATAGCCGACTGCCACCACCACCACCGCTGCAGGCAAGCTGGGCACTTACCTGAAGCAGGAGGATGAACTGGGGGAACCGCTGGATGGGCTTCACCATCAGACCATAGAGGGTGACCCGGTCGGGGCTGCACACCTGCCGCCGCTGCGGGGACAAGGTCTTGTCATTCTCCGACTGCAGAGGGCCCAGCACCAAGGAATCTTCTTCCAGGACCCTGTTCTTCCAAAGGCCTGAGAGAAGAGCTGGGTGGGGATCCCCCCACCGCCAGCCCCCTGCACAGCCCACACCCCAGGACCCCGAGTAGCCAGCCCGGACCTCTGACCTAAAGGCAGTCCAGGGAAACAGCGAGTGACCCGTGAGGTCAGACGTCCATGAGAGCCAAAGCAGACAGGCCAGGCCCAGGGTGAGGGGTGTGCACAGGAGACCCTCTGTCCCCTCGCCTCCGTTTCCACTGCCCCCTCTCTATCCCCTGGGTCCTGGTCCCCATCCCTGTTGTCTGTCAGCTTCTGCACCGCGTCCACGTTTGTCTGCCCCAGCCCAAAACTCTTTGATGGCTCCCACTGTCTGAACTGCTCTTCTGGGCTGTGTCCTGGGCATTCTTTCCCCTGGGACTTCCCAACAGGGCAGCCCGATTCCCTAGAGTCCACTCGCCTAGCCCAGTCCCACCCTTCTACCCCACAATCGGCACGCCTGGACACCCCCTCACTCCATCCCCCACAGGGCCATGACAGGTGGCATCCCTGAGGAAAGCCCCTCAGATCAGCATCATCTTCCAGGGGACGGCACACGCCCCCCAGAGCCCCAGCATCTACCCACCCATAATTTCTATGGGCAGCACGGGCAGGACTCTGCCTCCTCACCCCCGACCCCAAGGGGAAGCTGACCACAGCTACCCTGGGCCCGAAGCTTTCCAAAGCCCTCTAACCTCTGTCCCTCCCAGGAAATGCCAAGAGGGTGAGGAGCCTGTCCTTGTGAGTGAGAGCAACAGACCAGCTGAGCAACTCCGGGCCACAGCCTGTCAGCAGGACAGGCCCGCAAGGCTGGGCTCAGCAAGGCAAACTACCTGCTCGCAAGGTGCTTGAGTCACAGGTCTGTTCTCCCTGCCACAGAGGCCCTAGGACCCCACCCTGCCTACAAACCCTCCAACTCGTTCCTACCCTCCGACTGGGGCAGGAAGGAGCAATGTCTTCCCTTGGGACTGGGGTTGTCCCAAAGGAACCAGGGCCAGTGTCTCGGCCACCACTGTGATGTCAAAGCTGGGACCTCAGTGCTCCTCCGGCCTGAGCAAGGCCCTACCCTGGTGGCGGGGCTTGCGGCAGAAGCGGGGGCAAGGGCACACCTTGAGGAACTCCAGGAACGCCGGTTTGGTGAGACAGGCTTTCTTGATGACAGACATGGCGTTGGTAAAGTTGTTGACGTAGTCACTATACACGTCCAGCACCATGGACTTGGAGAACTGCAGAGGCCGGCGAGGCCCAGAAGAAGGAAGGAGGCAGAAACAGATGAGGGGGACGAGGGAACGAGGGCATGTCAATGCAGGGAGGGGGCCGTGGGACGGCCCACACTCACCATGGCTCAGCCTGGTGACCTCAGCAAGCTGTGAGGGGAGCAGACCTGCCCCCCTTAGTGAGGAGGCATGGCTCAGAGAGACGGTCCGGAGATCACAGAGACAAGGGGATGAGTCTCGGGAGAGCCCAGGGGCCTTTCCAGAACAGCCGAGCCCATGGGTGGAGAAGAGGGGGCCGGAGCCCACAGGGTGAGGGGAGGAGGGCAGGAGGACAGGACGCTTCTTGTACTATATTCAAGTCCTTACCATGCCTGGGAACTAAAATCCTTACCCCACCTGGAGGACAATGCTCCCAGCCCCTTGCTAGGTGGCTGCTCTGAGCTGAGCTAGGGGTGGGCTGGTATGCCCGCAGCCATCTGTCCACCCTCAGCCATAGCCCTGGCACACACTGACCCAGTATGCAGGGCCTATGCAGTGGATCTATTGAGTACAGTGGTTTTCAAAACAATTTTTGTTTTCCTTTAGTAGAACCCAATGATCTAAAACAGATCAACATGGAGTTCCACTGACTTGACCCTCCCCCACTCTGTGAGTGTTGGAAACACCCCCACCTCAGACTGAAAAGCCAGGAGTGCAGCACAGCCCCTCCTTCCAAGGACAGGAAGCCCAGTGCACAGGGGCCTGGATTTGCCTGAGGTTGCAGAATTGAGCTGGGACTCGACCCAGCCCTCCTGGACCATGATCCGTGCCTCCGTCCCAGCCCTGGGCTTCCTTGGAGGATGAGCACACAGTCTGGGCCAGCATGTAAACTGGCCAGTCACTCCTCAAGAACTCAGCAAGAGAGCCGGAGTCCCAGCCAGAGCAGTGCCCTGGTGTTAGGGGCACCATGGCCTGGCAGCCCATTCCAAGGACACCCTGATGCAACAAGGTGTGGCAACCACTCTCTACTTGGGCCATGAAGACTCAGGGACCCTGCCACCCTGACCCTATTGGCTAGGAAGTGGAGACCAGGCAGAGGCACGAGGCTGGAGCTGTTGATCCCACAGCCGGGATGGCTGCGGTTTTACCCATCTGTGCTAGGGAAAGAATTTGGGGACACCCACCGAGGCCACAAAGAGGTCCCCGATCTTCTCGGTGGAGTCCCACTCAGCCACGCGGGAGGACAGGGCGATCTGGAACATGGAGTGGCAGTGCAGGATCTCTTTCACGCGGAAGAAGACCGCCTGGCACTTGCGGACGCTCAGGGCCTTGGGCTCCATGTCCATCAGGGGGTTGCGGTAGTCCTGTGGGCAGGAGGGCAGGGATGGTGACGTGCAGGGCCAGCTGCTGGCCTCCCACCGACCCTCGGAGCATCCAGAGAGGACTTGGCACACTCGGTGGGCCTTCCTGCTGGGGACAGACACTAATCCTCACATGACCTTCTGGAAGGTTCAGCTAAGGAAGTGACCCGGGGCCACATTCTCTACTTCCTCTGTCAGGATCCCGGGCACTGTCACCTCTCCCTGAGTGACACCTGGGCTCCCTCACTGCAGAGAGGAAGAGGAGCTAATCACCAGCACCTCACCAAACAATTCCTTCCTTGTGGGTGCAATGCAACATCCCAGATTTCCAGTCTCAGGTTCTAACCACAGACCTGGCTGGCACAGTTTGGTCAGATCATGTGGGCATCTATCTAGCAATTTTTGGGCTCCCTGACACAGGGAAGAGGAGGATCCTACCCCACCCCTGCCTTGAGGAACCCCAGGGTTGCGGGGAGACATGGCCCGGAGCCCCGGGGCTCACAGAGTGGCAGGGGAAACACAGTCCCTTCTAGGCACAAACCTTGACTCTCCCACACAGCCTCCTTTCGGAGATGATTGATTCTGTTTCAGAAAGCCATGGCTCCTGAGAATATGAGGGTCTTGGGGATTACATTTGGAGGTCATGCTGTCCTCATAAAACAGTGCTGGCTTTGGGCCCCTCTCCTTGGAATGATCGGTCCCCACATGCCCCTTGTAAAGTATCCCTTAAGCCAAGAGCCGCTCGAGGCGTACCTGGAGTATCCGCTTCAGCGACTCCACGTAGCTGCCCTCACTCTGCACAATGGAGCCCAGGATGTGCCTCCGGACCACCTGCCAGCAGAGAGCGTGGTCAGTGCAGGGGGCACGGGTTGCACAGAGCCAGCCTCTGCAGTGGACTGGGCCCCAGGGATGGGAAGAGGGACAGGTACAGCACAGAGGGGCCCAGCACTCCAGAGCTCTGGTCACGCACGGGAACCACTCTGCCTCGACTGCTCAACTAGAAAGGGAGAAGGGGGTTCCCATGCAAGCCCCTGCCGAGCCTCTGCTGGTACCCATCTGCAGATGGCAACGTGCCCCTGCTCCTCCAGGGTGACAAGTGACAGCCTCCATCTTTGGAAGACTCCACTAGAGAATTCTTTCTCAGGCTGCAGAGGAATCTCAGCTTCCTAACTCAGGCCACATGTGCAGCCAGTGGGCAATCCCTCCTCCACAGGCAGCCCATGGGCACCCTCCTGGGTAGGGGAGGGGCTCCGCCTCAGGGTGAAGTCCACAGTTCCTTCCCCTTTTCCTCTCACCACCCCTTTCCGCACCCAGTAGCACGGCCCACAGGGGGAATCGGCCCACAGGGGGGATCAGCCCACAGAGGGGACCACCACTCTTTAGCGGCAGCTCACCAGCACTCAGTCAAGTATGGGGTGACTCACACCCGCTCCTGTAGGTATGGCAGCAGGAAGTCGGGGGAGGAGACCCAGACTTTACACACATGGGAATCCTGAGGCTTTTTAAAACATATCGCCACCTGTGCGCCACCCCGGACGTCACAATTCCTCTGGCACAAGTGCGACATGGGATCAGGCTTTCAGATTGCCGCAGGCGAGTCTATCACACAGCACAGCCAGGATGGACTCACCAAGGGCACTGAATGTGTGGGTTCTGGGGGTGCAGGGCTGTCCACCCTGATCCAGGGCATGGAGGGTGAAGGGCCCCACTCTGTCCCTACAGTGTCAATCCAGGCTCCCACCACCATCCCCTCACTCCCACCTCTTGCCCTGACTCCCCCTGACTCTGGCACACGCTTCTCATCTCTTCCCACGGCCCCGCCTGCAGCCCAGGCCTGGCCACGGCACGCACAGCCCCTGCAGACGGGCAAGGCCTCTGTCCTGCAAGCTGTTCCCAACACAGGTGTGGCAGCATTTCCCAGGGGTCCAAGCAGCACCTGAGCAGATCTGAGCCCTGGGGAGGGGCCAAGTACACGATGAGGCGGGTGGGGGGCCCTTGGGGCACACTAGGGCCTTTAGCAGTTTCTCTGGCCTCAACCCATGGAAGCCAGCAGCAACCTTCAGATATGACATCCAAAAATGCCCCGACATTGCCCAATGTCTCGGGGAAAGATCCACTCTTGGATGGAAACTGCTGGCCTAGAGTGCTGACGGTGCCTCATCCAGGATCAGGAGGGCTGCAGGGGACAGACCCGCCACCGCGGAAGAGCAGCTGGCTACGCTGTGAGCAGCACCTCGCCTGACTCCCTGGTGGCCCGTGCTGTCACGGGGCCACGTGTCGCTGGCTCAGATGCCGTGCTGAGGCCAGGCAGGTAATGCCAGTGAACGCAAGTGCCCTGAGAAGGGACAGACTCGGCTCTAGCCCTGCTGGCACCAACAGGGTCCCTTGTGACTCTATCTTCTGATTTCCAAAGGAGGCCACAAGTTTTCTGCCAACTACAAAGGCAGGCAAATCCCTCAGCTGAGCCTGCTGCCGCAGCAGCTCACTGAGTCCTCGTCACCTGGGGCAAACAGCACCTCCCACCCTTTCCTGGTCACCAAAACCCAAACGGGGAAGGGAAACAGTAGGCACCAAGGTTCCCAAGCGAAGCCGCTGGCTCTGTGTGGTGCTCGGAGAGAAAGGAAGGCATCACCAGCAGAGCCACAGCTCCTGGGGAGCCCATGATAATAGGGAGCCCCGGCATCATACCGGGACGGGCGGGGACAGGCACCTGAGTCTTCTCTCCCTAAATTACACAGTCCGGTGCCTTCAGCCTTTTTCCCTGCAGTCTATCCCCAAAACCCCCAGTCAGACACCATCCACGGGACCTGCCTGGATGCTGTGGGGCAGGGGGAGCAAACACTCCAAATGTCTCTCAAATCAACGCATGGGATCCACAGGATCTGATCTGGAAAGCCACCAGCTAAGAAGGGAACCCAGAGAGCCCCACGTAGCTGGGCCCTGACAAGAGCCCCGAGCTGTCCCTGCCCCTTCAGGTTGCAGACCAACGTGGCTCAGAGAGCAGGCCAGGACCTCCCTCCTCCTCCCTGCAGACCCCCATCTCCAACCCGCCCCCTCCCCCCCACAGACCTGCTGAGGGCTCAGGCCATCCGGCATGGGACCCAGCTCTGGGGCTGGGGGCTTGATATCCGTCACGCTGACCTCCAAGAGCCCCATGTCCTCTTCTTCCGAGTCACCTGGAAAGTGGGATGGGCTGATGACACACAGCTAAGGTGGAGACAGCACGCTCGGCAGGGCCCCGTGGCTGAGAGCCACCCCAGAGCAGCCCTGGACTCTGCCAACGGAAGCAACAACCTCCGGGGCCACGTGGGGTCAGCGCCAACTCCTGACCCCGTCCATCGGTAAATAAAAGGGAAGGAAGGGACAAAGGAAGGGGACACACAGCAGCGACCCTGCAACCTGGATCTCTATGTTAGCCCGGCCAGAACTCACTGTCCCTGCTCCGACCCGCCCACTGTGGCCAGCGAAGGCCAGCCGCCCGTGTCTCCATCCCCAGGCACTAAAAATAGTTTTCTTCTGGATGCCTAAAAGAGGGAAGAAAATCACCCCCTATCCCCGAAAAAGAAAACTAAAAATGCAGAGCCAAGGAGGGAAAAGTTCAGCGAGAGTCCACACGGGAATCCCAGGCCTACGTGAGTGGATCCCAGACAGAAAGGGCCACACGGGACTTGTGCCCAGGCCTCGGAGGAGAGGAAGGCAGGCAGAGGGCATCAGGTCTGTCCCAGGGGGTCCCAACCCGCTACAAGAGGAGGCCAGGCACCCAGAGATGAGGCCACTGTGGGACAGGAAGTCAGTGGGTGCTGCAGAGGCTGGAAAGGGACTCCAGGGCCAAGGGACAGGGACAGCAAGCGGGCGGGCCCTTACCTGAGCAGGAGACAGAGGAGGAGGAAGAGGAGGGGCAGCGCACGGTGGCGGCGTGGGGGTGGGGGAAGGAGTGGGGGTGGCGAAGGCCCTCCTGCCTGGCCCACATGACGACGCGGGCATCGCTCCGCACCCACCCTGGCCGCCGGCTCCGCGGCTTCCTCTTCCCCCATGCACTGCCGGGTAGCATTCTTGGCTTGCGATATGAGCCGGTGGCTATTAATATCGCCACTGGTGGGAGGGTCACTTTAGGAAAAAGGCTCTGGGCTAGTGGGCGGGGAGGGGAAGGTGTCCCAGAACCGGCTCCCTCCCTTGTGGTGACCTGCTCCCCAAAGTACACAGGGTGTGAACCCGGAGCACTTCCATGTGCCCGGCGCTCTAAATGCCCATCTCACTTGGCACCACGCGGAGGGCACAGGGTGGCGGGGCCCATTCCATGGAGGAGGAACCCGCTGCGCCGAGAGGGGAAGAGTTGGGCAAGGTCACAGCCGGAGGCCACAGAGCAGGATGGGACTCGGGTCGGCGTGACACCATCCTGGCGGCACACGCCTGCACCCAGGGCTGACCACTGCCAAGAATAATGCCTGCGGCCCAGAGCCCCGTCCATGCCTGCCTCTGGCACCCTCACCACAGCCCCAGGGAGGCAGGTGGCACCACTGACTCCATTGGACAGGTGACAAAACTGAGGCACTCTGTGGTTAAAACACATAACTTTCCAAGGGGACACGGGCTGTCCCTGGCTGGAAGCTGGGGTTCTTCCTGTCACATTAGGCCACGTCTCGGAGGTAGGTGCCAGGCACACCAGATATGGCATCCTTCACACAGGGGAGCTGTCCCCTCAGGTTTTGTTCACAGGCCATTGGCCATCACCTCACTTTACCCACATTTCCTCTTTCCCATCTGTGGCCCCCAAATATGTAAGCCACAAGAGGCCAAGCTGTCTCCCACTGCCAGGCAACATCCCAAGTGTCCAGCCTGGGCTTTCCTGGGGAAAGACCAGCACCTTGGAGGGAACCAGAAGAAAGAGGTAGGCACCTGAGGGGGGCTTCAGGACAGTGGGGGCCACTTGGGGAGCAGCCAGGAGAGAAGAAGGCCAGGAAGGTGGTGGGTACTGAGGATGTGGCAGGACACAAAGCCTGGCAGAAGGGTCTCAGCCCCCTGCCTGGAGCAGGTCCCAGGACCAGGCCTTGGGCCACGCAGGGCTGGCAGCCCACTGGGAACCCGTGGAAGACCCAGTTCGAGGCAGGAAGCCAGCAGGCAGCCAGCTGGGCTCCGGCCTATGGAGCTGCGGCTCCCTCTACCAGGACCCTCCCTCCACCTGCCTCACTTCCCCCGGCGACTCGTCCTCCTCCTCCTCCTCCTCCTCCTACTCGCGTGACTCATCCAGCTGCTGAAATGCCACCTCATCAGAGAGCCTTCCGACGGCACCCCCACCGGCCCTGCTCCACCCCCTCCTCTGGCTCCCTTCTCCCCAGGGTGCTGGGCACTACCTGCCATTCTATTTCATATCTAATTTTCAGGCTCTGACTTTCTGGCTGCACGTGCCCAGAGCGGGACCAGGATGGGACTGACATGGACACCTGAGACTCAGTCTGCACCCTGGCCCCATCACCAGGCAGGCCCAATGCTTCAGTGGCACCCCCACCTAGCAAGACATCAGACGTGGGACAGCCCCAGCCCAGCACAGAGCTTGACCCTCCCTGGCCAGGTAGCATCTCACCGAGGACATCTTTCCTGTGCAGAAAGGAAACCTTGCGCATGACGGCCATCCGCGTCTTCTCCAGCCCGTCCTTGGTCCCGCTCTTGGCGGCCTTCATGAGCTGGGTCATCTGAACAAAGCAGAGGGTGGGCTAGGGACTGCAGCCTGCCACCCCAGGGCCGCCAGCCTCCTCTGATCTCAGCCGAGGCGGCAGATGGCAGAGCCAGCCACCCTATCCCCCCACCCCATGGGTGACCAGCTGTGGCCAGGAGTAGGCACAGGACGGGAACAGGTGCATTTAGGCCTTGGAGTCTCCACATGGGCAAAGGGAGGTCCCAACCCACCTGCTTCCTTCAGCACAAACTACGGGGAACAGGTGTCAAATTAAAGAGACAGTGACAGGGAAAGGCCAAGATCCTGGGGCTGGGTTCAAACCCCAGCTTGGCCACTTCACCTTGCTGCGCCTCAGTTTCCCCCAATGAAACTGAGGTGCCCGCAAACCCCATCCTCCTGGAGTCTGCGAGGACTCACAAGACCAGGGCTGGGAAGGTGCTAACCAGGGAACCTTCTGTGGTGGCACTGAAAGCCATTTCTGCACATCCAAGAGGAGGCTCATGTGCACCCCCTTCCTCTGTCCCCCAACTGCCGGGTCCTTCTGAGCTGCTGCCGGGACGGGGAGAGATCAAGAGCATAGAGCAGGAAGCAGCTTCCTCGGTGGCACTGGGACAGCCAGCTGAGCGGGACAGAGGCGCAAGGCAGGTGTGCTCCCAGAGGGGGCGTGGGACCCCAGCGTGGGGCAAGCCAGCATCCGCAAGGAGGGGTGCATCCCATCATCCTCTCATGGCCCCATCTCTTGCCCCAGCCCTGGCACCTTCTCTCTCCCACACATAGCCAGCGCCAGCCACGAGTCTAGAACATTCTGCAATGGTGGGCATGTTCTGTGTCTGCACTGTCCAAACATGGGGGACCTCTGTGATGACTGGATGCGTGAAATGTGTTGTTGGGACTGTGGACTCCAACTTTTATGCTTTGGGTTTGCTCTGGGGTTTTCCTGTTTGGTTTTTGTTTTTCTACTCTAAGGACTGAACCAAAGGCCCTCATCCCAAGCCTTTATTTTATTTTTTTTTCTTTTGATACAAGGGGATGCTAAGTCACTACGTTGCCCAGGATGGGCTCCAACTGGCAATTCTCTTGCCTCAGCCTCCCAGAGTGCTGATATGGAAAGCATATGTTGCCATGACCAGCTATTTTCAACTCATTCCAATGGTGACAGCCACAGGCCACTACACAGGACAGCACAGTGCCAGGGGAACCCTTCCTTCCTCTAACTGCTGAGGGGGAAACACAGATCTGGCCAGGGTCCTACGACTTCCTCTAGCCTCCCTACCACCTCAGACAGGCCCTTGTCCTCCCTGCTGCTCACTTCTTGGGGGTCTGGGTAAGGGAGGCTTGCTGAGACGCCCCCAAGTGCTCTGGCTAAAGAGCCAGGGAGGTGGCTTTTCAGGAACAAGGCGGGCCTTCTGGAAACAGCTCACGGGGGGGGGGGGGGGGGGGGGAAGGGAAGTGAGCGCCAGCTGCTCTCCACAAGCACGGCGACTGAATCTTGGCCTCTCGGTTGGCGGGTCACAGCGCCCATGAGGACCTAATGGTGGAGGATGATGCCCACCCCGGAAACGGCACACAGATGCACCTGCCAGGCTGCGTCCTCTTCTGGGGCATTATTCCCTCAGGTGGGGCCCAGCATCTGTCCTAGCAGAGCACCAGAGAGGGAGCTATTCTACGGACCCCTGGACTGGCCTTTTGGCTTGGCTTGGCTTGGCACCTTCACAGACAAAAAAGAGCCGCGGGCAAAGATGCCAGGAAGTCCCAAGTCAGCTTGCCCTGTCTGCCAGTTCTCAGTGTGGCACCACACACACCCTGCCCTGCATTCTGATGCTACCCCTTCTGGGTCCTCTCTGAGCCTTGATTCTTGTCTTTTTTCTTTCTTTTCATCTTTCTTTCTTCGTATGCTAGGGATGAAATTCAGGGCCTTTGCACTATGCTATATCCCTAGTCCTTATATGTAGGGGTTTTTTTTTTTGTTGTTGTTGTTGTTGTTGTTTTTTATTTTGAGGCAATGTCTCATTAAGTCTAAAGTTGCCCAGACTGCAGTCCTCCTGCCTCAGCCTCCCAGAGTGCTGAGATGATGGGCACCGCCCCCCGCCCCCCGGGGCCTGGCTGAGCCTTAGTTCCTGAAGGGTCAAACCTGTTGAACCCTGGGCTGTGGGCCCTGGGGTGTGGGGAGGCCTGTGACAGTGTCTCCCCCAGGGGAAGCAGGTGGCCAGGCTTTGACACAGCAGACAGTGCAGAGGGACAGACGGCGCTCAGGCCTTGGTGCAGGGCAGAGCTGGTGGGAACCCAGCCTTGTCACTGGCCACTAGACCCGATCCCCAGCCACTGCATCACTGGCCTCGCACTGAGGAAAGGAAGGCGGCTACCCCGGAGTGCAGTGGGCAGGAGGCGGTCAGGCACCAGGTGATAACAGAGGCCACTGTCCGCTGAGCCCCTAGCACTGACTGCCCTGCAGTCCTGATCTTTCAAGCCACTACTGTTGATAGCCTCATTTCACAGGCTAGAAAACCGAGAGGCTCAGAGAGGCCAAGAGGGCTGCCCAGGATCACACAGTGAGAAACTGGTAAGACAGGGATATGAACCCGATTCAAAGGTCCCAAGCTGACTCAGGACCTTCAGGTCTTTAAACTGGCTGCCATGACACCCAGTGGGTGCTCAATTAAGGGCTGCTAATTGTGAGTACCACCACTGCCCCGAGCCAGGGTGCCTCCCATCTGAGCGGGTGCCGGGGTTTCTCCTACAGCCTTCCTGATGGTGAGTCTCTGAACAGTGTGCAGGGGACACACACGTCCAAGGTCACCAACCCTCCTACCTTTCAAACTGGAACCCACCCACCGCGGTTGTTAAATATGCAGATTCTGGGGCCTGGTCTCAGTAGGGACAGAATCAGCAAGCTGGGGTGTGGGGCTTCGGAATATGCATTTTTCATCAAAGGATCCCAGGTGACTCTGAGGGACCTAAACTTCGAAAATCCACCCAGAATTCCTGTGAGTGTCAGGTGCATGAAAGGGGAAAATCCAGGCAGAAACAGGAACCCCGAGGAGCAGCTGGCTTCAGGCGTCGCCCCACCGAAGCCCCCACGCTCCAGGGCCAGGGAGGGACAGACGGACAGTACCTTACAATCGCACTTGTGCTTCAGGTCCTGCATGTCTCTCCCCCCAACTCTTAACGCCAAGATGTCTCTCTTAGTCCTGGCGTATCTCTCCTTTAGCCTAGTCAGGTCTGGAGAAAGCTGGAGCCCCCAAGCGGCCAGGCAGAAGGAGAGCAGGTGAGAGGAGCAGGCGGGACAGGGACCGGACAAAACACAGACAACAGAGGAAAAAGGAGACTCAGGTCAGGCGGCAGACGCACACTCAAGGCGGGTGGGGTGTGGCATCCTGGGCGGGGCCCAGGCGCAGCTGGGTGGGTCAGGTCTGGCTGGGATCTGCTCCAGCAGTGTCAGGCCCGACATGCCAGGCAGATGGGGTCTGGCTGCTGGGAGGAGGCGGCAAGGGGAACAAGCCCAGGCCCTCTGTTCCGGGAAGGGGACCAGGCTCAGAGGATAAGGCTGTGTCTTCTTCCTAACCCTGGGCCCAGCACAGGGCCTGTGGCGTAGAAGGGTCCTCGGCACCTTTCTAGGGTGATGGCTGGCCACGACTGACAGGCAGAACAGACAGGGCACAGAGCCGGGGGATCAGTGGGTATGTGGACAAACGCATAGATGTATGGAGAGTGGGAGGGGGACCGAGGGGCAGACGGCACACGCACGGATGGACAGGCGCACAGGCAAGGCGGTGGTGGGTAGGCAGTGGGTCCATCCACGTGGGTGATGCACACAGCTGGGCAAACAGCAGACGGACAGATGGAGACAGAGTCGGGACAGGGACTGAAAGGACGGATGGGCCAACGACATCCAGACACACAGTGCAGGGCTGGCGTTTCCGCGGTGGGATTGTGCCCCACTTGGCCAACTGCCAGCTGCCCCAGCGGCATCACTGAGTGTGGGATTTGTCAAGAGAAGTACACAGTGGGTTCCTGGGACCTGGGGGATGGCACAGCCGACTCCAGCACAGCACTGGGGGAAGGTGTAAAGGAAGAAGGGAGAGAGGAAGGGAGGGAAGGATGGACGGATGGATGAAGGAAGTGGCGGGGGGATGAATGAATGGCTTGCATACTGCACGGGTGTGAAGACGGACAGACATTCAGATGCATCACATTATGGGCAACAGAAATGCTTGGTGAAGCTCACAGAGCGGGGAGTGGCACAGCAGTTAAAGTGCTTGCCTTGCAAGTGCAAGCCCCTGGGTTCGATTCCCCAGTCCCACATAGATCTGTGCGTGGTGGCGCACGCCTGTAATCCCAGCACTCAGGAGACTGAGGCAGGAGGATTACCATGAGTATAAGGGTAGCCTGGGCTCCACAGTGAGCTCGGTACCAGCCTGGGTTACAGAGCAAGACCAAAAACACCTCACAGACCAACAAGACAGGCCCCACTTTTTGAGAAGTAGCCAGGGAGAAGAACCAAGAGTCCACGCTGCCTAGCTGGAAATCTCTTCACTTCTCCAACATGCAGCTTCCGTGCTGGGAAAGTGACCCCAATACTAGGTACAGGGGAGCTGAGAAAAGTAATAGATGCTGCATGGAAGGCCCAGAGCTTAGCGATGCTCACAGAGGTCATCACTGTTTCCCCTTCTAAATTGTAAGTGCCCAGTACTTGTTAAGTGGATGGGTAGCGGAATGGACAGAGAGAAGATGGACACACACATGGACAGATGGACAGACAGACAGTCTTTTCATCCATACGGAATGTTGAGTTCTGGCTATGTGACCCCAACCTCTCTACCTTCAGGCTCGTGGACTATTCTGATCCACAAAACCAGCACCTTGATGTCAACAACACTCACCACTTGAGGGTACTAGGGCAATCAAGTGACATGCTTTGTAAGCTGAACCACGCTAAGCCAGCACAGCCACTGTCTTTAGGTGAAAACGGAACAGGACAGGGACGCAGTGAGTGGCCCAGAGTGCCAGAACACTGGGTATTTTGGGGTCTTTACTGAGCCCTATTAACCTACAAAATAAACTCCCACTGTAAAGCCGTCAAAACCACGGGTCTTCTGATACCCTTCCCCTCTCAGGGTCAAAGGGACTGAGAAATGTTAGGGCCAAAGGTCACTAGCTGAGGTAGTCACACCAAAGCCGGGGCGGGAAGGAGGCAGAGGCCCCAGCTGGTGCTTCTGTACTGAAGCCACAAGTCCCACCCAGGCCCCACTCAGCTGGTCCCAGCGAGCTTGATGAGGAAGAGGTCACAGGTGGAGAGCAGAAGAGTTGGAAAAACCCTCCCACTGACTGCACGTGGCCACCAGCAGGGTCACCTATAGACTCACACGACAGGGTGTCTGCTTACACTTCAGTTGGGTACTTGCAAGGGGGTCCCTCTGCCCACCCCTTGAGCACTTCCGTGGGCTGGATTCCACTCACCTGGCCCCTCCAGGCATCTGAGGAAAGGGCTGCCTGCCCCCTTGCAATGGGGTCCCTCTGCCCACCCCTTGAGCACTTCCGTGGGCTGGATTCCACTCACCTGGCCCCTCCAGGCATCTGAGGAAAGTGCTGCCTGCCCCCTTGCAATGGGCAAGGTAAGGACCACAGTCAGAACGCTACCTAGACACCTGCAGCCTGTCGCCCACCACACACATCGCCCATGGCACACAGCCAAGCAGTGTATGCAAGCAGCTTGGGAGGGCAAAGCCACGTGGCAGAGCTCAGCAAATTCCCCAAGCACAGGGGGCACCAGGGCGAAGGACCCTCCAGGACTTGGCCCGTGGCA
This sequence comes from Ctenodactylus gundi, assembly GCA_004027205.1. Classification (NCBI taxonomy): domain Eukaryota; kingdom Metazoa; phylum Chordata; class Mammalia; order Rodentia; family Ctenodactylidae; genus Ctenodactylus; species Ctenodactylus gundi. The sequence continues at coordinate 115,049 of PVKB01004077.1, forward strand.
AAGAAAGTCTTCGTGCTAGAAATTCTAAGAACTGCGCCATGTTATTTGTCTGCTGAGAAAGAGCCCAAAGTCCTTGACATGGGGCTGTGACAGGCACAGGATCCCAAGCAGCCTCAAATCTCACCCAGGGCCAGTCCACTATAGAGGTCAGCCCAGCAGGGGCTAAGAGAGTGGCTTAAAAGTCAGACTACTGGGCCAGGCCTGGTGGCACAAGCCTGTCATCCCTCTGGGAGCTCAGGCAGGGGGACTGCAAGTTCAAGCCCAGACGAAGTAACTTAGTGAGATCAGGTCTCAAAATAAAACTTAATGAGCTTCCCTGGTGGTCTAGTGACTAGGAATCAGAATAAAAATTTTAAAATGGGCTGAGAATATAGCTCAGCACAAGGCCCAAGGTTTAATCCCCAGTGCTAGGAGTAGGGGGGATAAAGGGCAGGCTACTGAAGTCCATTGGAAATCTGACTGAGTCCCTACAATTTCCCTCTGTTCATGCAAGTGTGAGGACTCTGACTAGAAAACTTCAATCCAGTTACTGCCCTTGGCTCCCCCCCAGGCCCAGCAGGAAAGCAGGGCCTGGGAAGTAACCAGGGAGAAGAGGAGGGAAAGCAAGGCCCAGGTAGACCTGGCTGCCTGGCCCCGGCCTGGGCCACCCCTCCTCCGGCCACAGCTCATACCTCTGGGGTCCTCAGGCTAGTCCCACTGCCCAGCCCTCTGGACACGTGGCTTATGTGTACAGACAAACTACTCCCCATTCAGTATCTCCTGCTAGGCCCCACTGGTCCACAGAGCCTGGGCCTAGCCTTCCTGTGCCTGTGTACTCCCACTCATGCCTGGGATGTGTCTTGGCACGTGGCGTGTGGCCTAAGTGCTTCTCTTTGTGGACAGTGAGACACAAAGGCCATTTTCTTGGCCGTTCTCTGAGGTTTGGAGCTGTTGGTCCTGCTCAGTCCACAACCTGCTCAGACCTTGGGGGCCAAGCTGGCTGAGGAGTGTGAGCTCTGGCCAACTGACCTCTCCCAGGAGACCACAAACTTGGGAGAAGACAGGAAGCCCCCAGAAACCTGCCAGACACTTGGGAAGGGGCCTCTAATCCCAGCCCTGCCTAGCCTTCATGAGACTGGCCCCAGCAGACCCTTCCTGCATGTCTCTGTCATTTTAAAAGGACTTTCTCAGTCACCTCTGGTCAGGCAGGTCCTGTAAGAAGTTCCTGCTGTTAAATCACGTATCTCAGCACAGAGATGTGGCCGCCACCTTCAGGGGCCCCCACAAACACTACGGGAGGACCCCAGCTATCACAGGAAAGGAGGAGAGGGATCGTCGGCCCTCTTCTTGGTTTACAGGGCCTCCACAGAACAGGCAGAATGAGCCAGTGAAAGGCACAGGGTAGCCAGGAGGAAGAGGCCAGGGCAGCTCTGTCTTGGCCCCACCGCCACCTCCTATCCACCCCCCAAGACAGAGGGGATTGTGTGGACCCAACTGAGAGTGCGCTCAGGATGACGGAAGGTCAGGTGGACGGATCCAGAGGCCGCATCCAATCAGCTGGCCACACTGTGTGGACAAGGGTTCTGAAGCCCGGGCCAAGCCCACAAGCAGCAGGAGCTATTGACCGGGTCTCATAGCAACAGGGAGAGGGTGGTCCCTGTGCCCATCCCAGGTCTGAGGATGTTGACAGACCAACAGTGGCCCTTGGGGTCCCTTCCTGCTCTGGGGTGACCTGAGCTTTCTCTCGGCTCACTACTCACTCTTGAACCTACAGATACCCAGATGCAGGGCTCAGTCCTACCCCTTAGCTACCCTCTCCCTCCCTGAAGGATTCTCGGTACGCACAGCCCTGCAACCCCCTCACCTTGGGCTGGAAGGACACTCGGTGCTTGGCGGGCTCGGCCTCCGGCTTGGCCTCTTCCCCTGAGTCCTCGCTGTAGCTCTCAAACTCACTGGAGCTCCAGCCTAGGTCCTCGGACTCCCGGGGTGCCCCAGACCGCTGCACATCCTCGTAGAGCAGGCCCCGTTCTGCCCCTGTGGCCAGGGCAGGGCTGGTCAGTGTAGGCCAGGGGCCAGGCTGGCTAATCGGATGGGGGTTAAGGGGACAGGGCGGACATGGAGGGTGAAGGGGGCCTGGCCCGAGGTCACGGTCCCACTTCCTCCGCCATAGAGCAGAGCAGACAACGTTCTTACATCATCCACACGTAGGGTAAGCAGGACAGAGTACGGACGAGCACAGGAAACACACCAGCCACACACAGAGTCGCCAACCTTCTTGTAACACCCGCGCTTGGTTCTCTGACCAAGCCCTTGCTTGGCCCTTGGTTCCCTCTGGGCCTCCCTGGCCCCTCCTGGAGAAGAGCTAAGAGTTCTGACTCATCCTCCTGAACCTGGAGATTCTTAGGGCATTAACGGCCCAGCAAGGGGCTGTTCCTCCTTCCTGGGGACCCCTGGCGCCAGATCTGAGATTCCAGGGGCCCAGGACATTCCAGTAGGGGGCGCACCTGCCCTAGAGTTCCAGCTTGGTCTCTTCCAAAGCCCCACAGAACATGCCTTGGTGGGAAAACCTAGAGACAAATAGCTAATAGGCCCCTATCTGGAGGGAGAGAAGCCACCAGGTCCTGGGCACTCCGGGAGTGCTTGTCAAGTCAGGTGTGAGATGCTGGTTTACAGCTGAGGTTGAGAAAGCCACTGTCCCAAGGACCGAAGACAGAGTCCCCGCTCCGCCTTCTCACACCCCAGAGCTCCTCCTCCACCACCTGCAGAACAGCTAGTGATATCACAGGTCTGAGCCAGACATGGTGGCACACACGCGGGAGGCTGAAGCAGGAAGATTGTAAGTCTGAACCCAGCAACTTGGCAAGACCCCAGCCCCTCTGCCTGGGAGTCCGCAGGGCTGGGAAAGGCAAGCAGGATGGTGGCGCTGGGCTGGTGGGGACCAAAGGATGGCAGGACGCACAAGGACGGGACCCCCCAGACCATCCGCCCTTCCTGGGCCGGAGGAAGGCAGGGAAGCCATACCGGGCTGATGGGCATCCGGGCTCTCGCAGGGGACGTCGTCATAAATCACATCCTCTTCCAGGGCGGGGAAAGTGAACCGGTCAACTGGGAGAGGGGAGAGGAAGAGTCCATACGGGCTGCGACAGTTGGTGGCCATGGCAGTCCTGGCCACTTAGCCAGCAATGGCGGCCTGGAGCCACCACCTGCCCTCCGGGGACATAGTCCCGGTTCCTCCCTGTCCCCATTCTCACCAAGGCACACTCCAGTGACAGCACAGACTCCCACCTGCCTCCCTGCCACCGCACGCAGGCCTGAGCATCCAGTAGCCTGAGCGCCTGGGCAAACTAGACCCAACCCGGGGTTCCTACCCACTGCTGGGCAGAGCTGGGGTTCAGGAATCCAGTCCCCATCTGAGGGAGCCTGTCCTGTGCCCAGGCCTAACCAGCGTTTTCCTCCTGCAGCCCCATGATCATGCCAGAGCTGCTCCATCCTCCCATACCGATTCCGCTCCCCAGAGGGCTGCAGAGCTGCCCACCTCCACAGCTCCCCCCGTCCTGGCCCTCATAGCCATCATGACCCCTCAGCCTACCCCCACCGTGTCTGCCACCCTTCCCCAGCACAGGGAGACTGGACACAGCATGGCCAGACGCTGACCTCCCATCCTAGGAGCAGCAGCAGGGGCCAGGACGTGCAGCCTCCCCAACCCCCAGCACTGGGCCACAGGCCACTTCCCGAGAGCCCTGGGGTCCTCTTGCCCTCCGGCTCCTACACATGCTGGCCTCTCCGTCTGGGACCTGCCCACCACCCAGCCCATCAGGCCTGTCACTGGAACCCTTGAGAATCTGATGAGCACATGGATAGCTGAATGTGTGATCTATTCCTAGACCACAACTCTTGGGACAGCGGCTGGTCCACTGCAGAGCAGCCACAGAGCCCACGGCAGCCCTCGGAGGCAGGGTGTCCCTTGGCTCTCCAGAGCCATGTCAGCTCTTGGTCCAGAGGGGACCACAAACTCATGCTGGCCCCATCCTGGCACAGCCGCGGGCGGATGGCGGGCAGGGAGTGAGGTTAGGGGAACGTACTGCGACGGGAGCTCTTCCTCTTCCAGCTGGACTGCTGGACCCCGGAGAAAGCTGCGTCCGAAGCTTCCCCATTGCTCACCACAGCCGGCGCCCTGCAAGACAGCCCACGCCGTGAGTCGGAGCTCACCCAGCGCATCTTCCCTGGTCTGCGGAGCAGCTTCGGGCCAGGCCACCAGGAGGCCCTCCGCTGGGCTGGCCTTAGACAAGACACGTGCCCTCCCAGTTTCCTCATCCTGGCACAAGAGTAGCCAGGCTCGACGACACAGGCCTGTAATTCCAGTGTTCTGGGAGGCTGAGGCGGGAGAAGCTCAAGTGTGAGCCTTGTCTGGGCCAGTTAACAAGATCTTATCTCAAACTAAAGAAAAGATGGCTGGGGACAGACCTCAGTGCAAGGGCCCTGAACTCATCCCTAGGACCATGAGATAAATAATAAATACACAGAAGACAACAGGGAGGGAGGAGAGCAGGCAGGCCCCATGGGCTCTGTGGCTACTTCAAAGCACATGGCGACCGCTGGTGTTCCCAGGAGCCATGTCCCTGGTGCAGACGGTGGGAAGCTCCAGCCCCCACCCTCCACAGGCCCACCAGGGTCAGCCCGGGCAGCCTGCCTCGTGCAAGGACGACAGAGCTTCAGGTGAGCAACAGGACGGCCGAATCCCACACCCGAGGATGGACCGGCTGGCTGCCCAGGCAGAGAAGCAAACGGGAAGGAGCAGAAGGACCAGTGCATGGTGCCACCCAGCCCAGGCAACCAGGGCAGTTGCCTCCAGACACGGCCATGGGGCCCTGGTGGGCCACAGCACTGGGCACCTGACCTCTGTGGGCTTTCAGCCCAAGGTGAAGAGAACACCGGGCAACCCATATCAGCAGCAGATCCGTGTAAAGTTGGAAGGTGACATGGCGGTGGGAGTGGCCTTACAGGGTGAGGTCAGGTGGCTTCAGAGGGGACAGGAAACATGCCAAGAGCACATAATCACCAGGTGGCTGAGGAGGAGCCCTCACGGGCATCTTCCAAGCACAGTGAGCAGCCAGCCCAAGTAGAGGTCCTAGGTGCTGGGGCCCTGGCACTGGGCTAGGTATGCAGGTCCAGAGAGCACAGAGAAATCACTGTCATACCCACCTCTACCACCCAAGTCACCTGGCCAGCAGGGCATAGCTGCAACTTGAGCCAAGCTGACCTGCCTACTATCCCTGCCCCCTAGTCCTCTGGCTACAGCGCGCTGCCTGGGCAGCCACGAGGGTGGCAGGCTTCCTGGGCAAAGGAGTTAAGAATCTGGAGGGGGAAGAGTTTGGCTCAAAGTCAGCGTGCAAGGTCACGAGAAATGAGGCCAGGGTGCCCCTTCTCCATCCCCTTCCTGTAGCCCCCCTAGGCTGCTGACCCAGCTGTACCAGGGACGAGGGCAGCCTCTCCCAGCTGCTGCCCAGCTGGACAGCCCCCTCCCCAGGGGCAGCACTCCTCGAAGGCTCCCAGTGGCCCAGAGCCACCAACACCCCAGGACACCAGTGACCTCGGCTTTCTCCATGCTTTCTGCTCCTGTCACACTCTACTGAGCACAGGACGCTGTGAGGTCAGGGCTGTGATGATGTCACCCCGCCCCACCCAGGTCTGCCCTGTGAGGCCCTGCCCCCTGTGAGGCACAAGAGGACCTCTTCTGGAACCCCAATCACTACTGTTCAGTGTAGGCTGACCAAGGTCAGGTGCAGCAGAAGCCGCCTGGGGGTCCAGAGCTCCAAGGGCCTGTGTGGCTCACCGCCTCTTGAGCATGGGGACCTGCTCCTTCCTGACCCCCCACGGCTTGACCTGAGCACACAAGAGGCACACACTGACGACTGGCTCCCACTAGACTACTCCAAAGAAGCCACATGCCCACTCCAGAGCGTGGCAGCACCTCTGCCCCCAGTTACCAGTTCTCAGTGAGTCCCTAAGGAGGACAGGCCCATGAGGTCCCTTCCCAGAGGGGCAGTGTGGGTGCGCAGGGTGAAGGCCCCCTGTCGGGAACAGTAACACACGCAATCCAGGTCTTTTCTGAAACGCAGTGTTAAAACCACAGAAGCAGAGAGAATCCCACCTTTGGGGAGGAGGAAGGCCTGGGTGGCCACAAGGCCTGCAGGAAGGCCCGGTTTGTGAGGTAGGGAGGGAGGAGGGCCGTGACAGCAGAAGTCGCCACCGAGCAGGGCAGCCCTGAGCACAGCATTGCCATGGCCCCAGGACGTGACCCTTCCACATGAATCACCACACGTGGAGCCAGGGAATGGCTGCTTCTACAGTGGGGGTGAGGTGAGAGAACGCAGGAGGGTTGGATGACACAGTGTGCGTGCCTCAGTTTCCGTATCCGTGTGACAGGTGCTAGCAGTGCCTTTCTAAGGTTCTGTTAAGGAGAAGTACCACCCTTAGCACAGGGCCCGGCAGATGGTACCTCCTCCTGTCCTCTCCCTCCACCAGGGGCAGGGTCCACTCTGGCCACCTCATCATCATGCTGTGGCCAGCTGTCCTTCACATACAAATGACTTCCGATCTCTTTGTCCTGTGCCATCCCACACATGGCCAAAAACCTAATTCTTTTTTTTTCCCCCTGTGGCAGAGTCTCACTCCACAGTCCAGGCTGGTCCTGAACTCAATATGCTGCCCAGGCAATCCTCCTGCTTCAGCCTCCTGTGTGCTGGGATTACAGGAGTGTGCCACTATACCTGGCTTATGAGGGGCTGGGGAATCGAACTCAGGGTCTTAGGCTTGCTAGGCAAGGGCTCTAATCACTGGGCTACTCCTCCATCCACAAGTCCACTTCTGAATGAACAGAACAGTGGGGCGTCACACCGGGAAATGGGGGCCGGAAGTTTGGGGACAGTCCCCTCGGGTGCCAATCACAGCTCTCTCCAATGGGGAGCAAGTGCCAAATTATTCACTTGAGTATTTATCAAAGCTTCCTAGGGGCTGGAGGAATAGCTTGGGTGTTAAAGAGCTCGCCTAGCAAACTCAAAGTCCTGTTTGACTCCCCAGCACCACATAAGCCTGAATGGTGGTGCACGCCTACAATCCTAGCACTCGGAAGGCTGAGGCAGGAGGACTGCTGTGTGTTCCAAACTGGCCTGGGCTATGTAGTATGTAGGGAGTTCAAGACCAGCCTTGACTGCAGAGTGAGACTCTGCCTCAAAAAGAAAGCTTCCTGGAAGTTATCTCTGCATCTCTTGGACCCACAATGCAGGTGCTGGCCCATACCTGTGCCCTGGCCCTCGGATCCCTGCCTACAGACCCTCCCCTGACATCTCAGGGCCCTGGCTCAGCAGCCAGAACATGGACAGGCACAACACGCCCAGCCACTGCTAATTCCTGGGAAGCACGCAGTGTCGTGGAAGAACACGGCTTCCTGCGGGGAAGGCCCACATACCAAATTAAGCGAGAAGACTCAGCAGCCGTAAATACAGCATGTGCAAGAAAACCACGGATCTATTTTAAAAAATGCACGCCGGTAAATGTGCAGGGCTAAGATGCTACGCAGGAACACGGCAGGTTATGGGCAGCAGCACCTCAAGCTCCATGGTCTGATTTTTCTACTATAAATATCTGTGACTTTTACACAGGGGAAGGTAGGGAAGGCAGGAGAACGGGGAGCAGGGAAGGAAGAAGGAAGCTTCTCTCTGGTGATGGGGAGCTGGATAAGTGGTGCACACCTGTAATCCCAGCACAGCAGAGGCTGAGGCAGGAGGATCACCAGTTTGAGGCCAGCTTCAGCTACACAGTGAGATCTTATCTCAGGGAAAAAAAAAAAAAAGGACTTGGCCAGGGATTGGGTGAGTCTATACTTAGCTAGATACAACCACTATAAAATAAACAAATAAATAAATGAATGAATGAATTGAATGGCAGCCAGGCATGGTGGCACATGCTGTAATCCCAGCACTCTAGGAGGCTGAGGCAGGAGGATCACAAGTTCAAGTCCAGCCTGGGCTCCATCCTGACTGAATTCAGGACCAGCCTGGGCTACAGAGCAAAACCCTGTCTCAAAAAAAAAAAAAAAAAGATGTGTGTGGGGGAGGGCTGGAGGACACCGGAAGAGGTCAGGGGACCCAGTAAGTCGGCAGAGCCCTGGAAACATACAGAGGACCCCAGAGAGGACCTGCACATGGAGCCCACGCACCACGCACCAGATCAAGCCCTCAGCAGGGGGCTTTACCTCTCTGGGTCAGCCATACGGGACCTGTGATCATGGCTTCTCTCCAGGCTGTTGTGCCTGTCACCTACTGCTCCAGGGACAAATTAACACAAATTTGGTGACTTAAAACACAAATGTCTCGTCTTAGTGTTGCAGAGGTCAAATGTCTAACATGGTTCTGCAAGGCCCGAAGCAGGGTGCCGCCAAGCTGGCGCCACCCGAGGCTGCGGGCCAGGGCCTCCTCCGGGTCCTCTCCAACCTCTAGAAGCTGCCTGTGTCCCTTGGTGTGTGGTCCCTTCCCCCACCTGTCATCCCCCCAGGCCTCCTATCGTGCCCCTACAGTGACACCCGGTCCCCCAGAGAAGCCAGGATTACCTTCACCTTCCAAGCGCCCTGCATAACCACACCGCGGTGTCCCTCTCTCACGCAAGGCAGTGCGGCCGTCACAGTCCTGGGGACTAGGACCTTGTTCTGCCCACCCAGAACTGCCAGGAGAGGCACGGACGGGGCAGCATGGACAGTGAGGTCCCCGCACACGTAAGCCACTGGCACGGCGCCCCATCTGTGCCGGGCACCAGGGATGGAAGCTGAGGGATCAGGGTCCTGTCACTGTGGGCACTGCAGGGACCCAATGACACACCTGGAAAGATTCTGCAAAAGGAGATTTGGCATATGCTCGGAGTCGTCATGTGTGATGCTTCCGGGGAAGAGGCCGAGGGGCTTTTGTTCTGGGTCCTCAGAAGGCCTGAGATCCAGAGGTCTCAGCTCTGCTGTGGAAACGGAGGCCCCGTCCTCGGGGGTAGAGAACAAGGGCCAACTGATGTAGGCACAGCCTGGGAGCGGCCAGGGAGAGGCCTTTATGGAAAGAGGCGCCTGGACCCCAGAACCTTCCCACGGCAGACTCCACGGCAGGAAACCCAGTATCGGCCAGGCCTCGAGTCCCAAAAGACCCTGAGGGAAAGGACACAGGAGGCTCACACACTCCAGACACTGTAGCGCCTGCAGAAGGTGTCCCTGGCCCTCCCACACCCCACCACCCTGCTCCTTCCCCTATGCCTCAGGCTCTGGTGAGAAAGGAGGGGGGAGAGGTCCCTGCAGGGGGCCAGAGTCCCCAGGGCTGGGCAGGAGCCAAATCCAACCCAGCAGGAAATGCCAAGGCCACAAGGGGCCGTTGGAGCAGAGGTGGAACTAAGCAGGGAAAAAAAAAAAAAAAAAACAGGGGAGCTGGAGTCTCCCAGGCTGTTGCTCTTCACAGTGAAAGGGTGGAGGGTGGCAGCCACGAACCAGCTTCAAAGTCCACGTGAAGGCAAACCTCACAGGCTCTGGGGCAGAGGACCTAGTGCCAGCCCTGCCATGTGTCAGCTCAATGAGATCTCAGATCACTTCAATTCTCTACGCCTCTGCTGTTCATCTACACAACAGGCATGACCCACAGTGTCCATGTCCTGGGCTCCCAGGAATAAGCACATGACCCCCAGCACCACAGTGGTACAGAAGTGGTGGACAACACAGTCTGCTCAGGAATGTCAGGAGACTCTAGCAGCGTGGCTTCAGGGCCACTCCACCGCTCCTGCCTGGCCCCTTCCCGCTGGCCTCCGGCCTGGCCACTGTCGGTGCCCTGTGTCAGAATCCAGCTGCACAGACTCTACCGCTGCAGAGGGTCTCACGCTCGCTTCCACAGAAACACTGGAAGCCACCTTCCAGATCCCCAGGGTCCTTCCAGCCATCATCACTCAGTCACCATGAATAGCTCACGCTCTCCCTCCGTGGCTGGCACTGTGCTAAGCCACGACAACACAGAAGCAAACGAAACATCTCTCTGTCCCCCAAAACTCCCTGTCCCCTTGAAGCAGACCTGCAGGGGCGGGACACACATTCCATCCCCTCCACCCACACAGGCCTCTGAGCAGCCGTGGAGGAAGCTGATTTCACCCAGCTGTGCCCCAAGGGAAGCAGCTATGCCAGGTCCTGCCAAGGGTCTCCATGCCAAAGGTCCCCCAGGTGGGGCCTACAGGACATTCCATGGGGCTTAGCGACTTCCCTCCTGGGAGCTTAGAGATCATCTTTCCACAGGTAAAATTCTCATGATGGGATTGGCCACCTGGAGCCAGCATCGTCCTCCTACCACCAACCAGGAATCTTCAGGGGTCAGAGGGACCTTGGTTCTGGTCTCCGTGCTAAAGGCATAGATGCCTTTAGCATACCACTCTGCCTGTCTACACCCCAGAGGTGGGAGGGACACGGGGTCCGCGCAGTTGGCTCCGTGCCTGGTCCCCTGGGAACGTGAGTGCTGCTATTACTACCCATATCCAGTGCTATCAGCACTGTCCACAGAAGAACGAGAAGGTGGCCCCTGGGGGGAGCTGAAGCCCAGGAGCTCCCAGCTGCCCTCACCCACTCGGGATGGCCCAGCGGATGGCCCGCCACATCAAGCGCACACAGAAACCCCACCGGCAGCCCGGTGGCCCCCTCCCTACCATGACCCAGGCAATCCAGGAAGGGACGGGAGTCCTCACAGCTTTGACCCCAGGCAGGTGTGACCTCACAGGGAGGACAGCAGACTCAGAGGCCCTGGGTGCACAGCCAGTGCGTAACTGCCCGGGTGAGCCCAGGTCTCACTCCCACAGCACAGAGCCCGGCTGCACCGCCAGCCAGCATAAGTTCCGTGTGTGAGCCTATGTGCGTGTGCATGTGCATGTGTGTGAGCGCTTGTGTGTGTGTGCGTGTGTGTGTGTGTTCACAAGCCCTGCTACAGAGGCTTACTGTTCTTGTTTCACTGAGTAAGGAAGTATAAGGCTGAACAGGCCTGGTGACACATGCCTGTCATCCCAGCACTCTGGGAGGCTGAGGCAGGAGGATTGCAAGTTTGAGCCCAACCTGGGCAATTTAGCAGCTCAGCAAGACCCTGTCTCAAAACTGTAAAAAGGGGGTAAGAAGTGGCAGCTGAGGATGTAGCTCAATGGGAAGGCCCTGGGTTCAGAGAGCCACTGCCCGGTGCTCCACTCACCCCCGGTGATGGTGAGGATGGATGGATCGGATGTCAGGAAGGGAGTGAGGTCACTGCAACACTAAAGCTCTACAGATCTAACCACTTTATCAGAGGGCTGACAGGAAGCTGGGGGCCAGGTGGGCACCAGGGAGGCCAAGTCCAACTCCCTAGCAGGGGGCTGGGTGGGAAGGGGGGGTCAACCAATCTGATTTTTTCCCAAAGCAGTGTTTGCACAGGGACCACCCTTAAGGACATAAAAAAAATGAAGATTTTATTTTGTCTTCTCTTAGGGAAAATAAAAAGGAGGGAAATGACCGGGACTAACTCTTCTCTGAAAGGGCCCAACCCCGCTCTTGCGCCCCGCACCCGCCTCCAACCCACAGCAGAAAATCTCTAGCAGGAAGTTGAATCCACAGAGACAAGAGGAGAGACGGAGGATGGAACCGGAGCAGTGTGCGGGGACACGGGAGCCGCCAGCATCTCTGCACGGCACATCCTGTGACCTCCTGGGAGTAAAATCAAGGGGCCCCTCGGGCTCCTCTCCTAATCCTGTTCTGCAGGGGAAGCACGTCCCACCAAAATGGGCCAAGTGTCCTTTAGTGACACTAAAAGTGACATTAAAAGCTCTGCTGCCTGGGCAGGGCACTCAAAAGTGACACGTGCTCACTGCTGTCAGGGAGGGCACAGGCCGCGCCCTGGGCTCACAAGGAAAGAGCAGCAGCCTAGTGCACAGAGGACGACGCCAGCAGCCTGGCTCCGAAAGACACAAGGGCTTCCACGGAATGCTATTATTTAGCCTAAGAAGAAAACGGAGGATCAGAGAGGTTCCCAGGCAGCCCAACGCCAGGCAGCCAGTGAGGGCGCCACCAGGAGACAGTGTCCAGGGAGCCGGTCAACTCTTGGGGCAGCAGCAGTGCTGGTGAGAGGCAGGCAGAGGGTCAAAGGCCAAGCCTGGCCCACTCAGTGACCCAACAGGGTGGCGAAAAACACCGTGATACACACCAGCTCCGGGCCGCTGGGTCGCACGGCCCAGCGTGGTGCTCGGCGCCAGCCTGATATTTGATCTGGCTGCAGAGTCACTGAGGCTGAGTTTCAGGGCCAGGTCCCCAGGACACAACAGGACCCCTGGCCAAGGGCTGAGAGAAAGCAGGCAAGGGCGGGGGAGGGGGGCACCACTACAGCACTCCTGGCGCCTGCATGCCCAGGAGGATGGCTGAGGAGGGCGTCCTTGCTCCTAGCCGGTGGCATCTCTGCTCAGGGGCTTCTGACTTTCACCCCGTGCACCTCCCACCCCACCTCAGGTGCTCAGCCCAAGTGCCCCACCCAGCCCCTCTGCCGTGGTCCCCTGTCACCCTCCCCTGCCAGGCTGGGTTGGGCCTCCATGTCTGGTGCCCCCTGGAGGGCTCCAATCTCCTGGGAAAGCCCCGCCATGGCAAACCTTTGAGGGCTGCATATTCACCCCACTTCCTGCACCAGGGGTGACACTGGGCTGATGTTGAGCTTAATTATAGGGCACAAGCCCTGCAGGAACCCTGCCAGGGTCCACCCACTCTGGACAGCACATGAGCCAGGACAGGGCTCCCGGCCCTGCAGATCCAGGACCTGCTGACGGCATCTCCTCACCAACCTGAGAATCAGCCCCAGGCCTACTCCTCCTGCCCAGCTCCTTTGGGGAGATAGGGAAGGCTCCCTGGCCCTTTCCTACCCAGAGAAATAGAATTTAAATTCCAAGTCCCTAACACTCTATTAACTTTAAGCCTAGACTTCCCACTACCTAGAAGAGGAGACCTGATCTCAGCTTTCAACCCAGGGCAGAAAGAACAAAGGAGATGCAATTCACCACGCTAAGAGGCTGAGGCAGGAGAATCCCCAGTTCAAGCCCAATCTAGGCAATTTAGTGACTTTAATATCTTCTCCTACAATGCTAAACTAAAACAAGGGCTTGGGTGTAGCTCAGTGCAAAGGCCCTGGGTTCCATCCCTTAGATTAAAAAAAAAAAAATTAAAAAGCAACTGCCCAGATTAAGTGGCTGTTGTTAAACTACCCACATTCAGGGGACCCTCCGTGGCCCATTTTACAGATGCAAACACCAGAGTCCTGGGAGACTTTGCCTTACACACAAAGCCCCACAGCGGGTGCTTAAGTAGAGGTTAAAACACAAGCACCCCAGCCTCCTGGCTCTGAACCCTGAGGCTGCCCTGGTTCTAACAGAGTCCTGGGGTCAGAAGAGCAGAGTCCCCAGTAACAACAGGAATGGGGTGGTGATACCAGCGGGACAGCATTTTAAATTAAAGGTTATACCTTCCAGAAAGCAGACAGGTCTTGCCCCTCCCTTCGCTATGAAACAGAAAAGGAAATATCAGACGCATAAACGTAAATGCCAGCCAGGGAAGAGAGGACACCTTCCTTTCAGAAAACAGGGCCACCCTCCCCCAGGAGCCCACTCATCCAGCCTCGGGGAGGGACCCAAAGACGTCGACACCTCCCCGCCAGGCCAGAGACAAGGAACGATGCTAGCGAAACTGGAAGCTCCAGGCATGGACACAGAATTTTTTGTAATTCTCAAAACTTCGACCTATGATCTGAGATACACCGGCAAATCCCAGTCTGACAGGTGACATGACCTAAATCATCTTGTAAATTTGAAAACTGGTTTTAAAAGTAAACAATCACTTCCATGCCAAGGTAGGAGAGACTCCCTGGACAGAGATGTTGGATTTGAGGTCTGTCACCCTGCCATTGGCAGCCACATGGCCCTCTGTGACTGGCCCCGGAGCGCTACGTTCATTGCTTCCACTTGATTTTTATTTTTATTTTATTTTTTTTATTTTTTGAGACAGGGCCTCGATCTGTAGCCCAGGCTGGTCCTGAACTCACTGTTGTAGCCCAGGCTGGCCTTGGACTCAGGATGATCTGCCTGCCTCAGCCTCCAGACACAGACATTGGGAGAGTGCTGTGACTCCACCAACGCCACCCACTAGCGAGGGTCAGGCTCTCTGCTATGTTACACCAAGCGAGAGAAAGGAAGGGGCCACATGAGTGTTAGCAAGTGACCTTGTCCGGTCCAGGCCCCGGCCAAGGCTCTTAATAAAACGCCATCCTCTTTGGTCAAAGGCCTGTCCCCTCTTCCTCAGTTCCACTCTGCCCCACACCCCTGCCCAGGCCCTTTTTCCAATCATGGTACAGAGCAGCAAGGTCACTTACTGGGTCTGGGGTAGTGTGGCCGCCGGGTCAGCCGGGCCTGGGTCTGTGGAGAGGAGGAAGGAGAGCCAGTCAGTGCCCCACCTCCCTGGGGGCGTCAGGGACAAGGCCAGGCTGGCAGGTGCAGGCTGGCCCCGCCCCCTTCGCAGGCCTTGCTGGGTGATAAAGCTCCCCTACCTGTCCTACCTGCAGTGCCCCGCCCCCAGCTTACAGCCCTGCCCCAGCCAGGATGCCTGCCCTGCCTGCCTGGGCCTTTCCCCACGCCCAGCTCCCGGCCGGTCCTATCCCAAAAGCCTGTCCCAGAAGACAGCATTGGAGAGCCCAGCAGCCGCCTTTACCGCCAGTCCTACGGAGCCCTTCTGCCCCCAGTCTCTGGCTCCTGGACGCAGATGGGAAAGGGGACCCCGAGGCTGCTCCTCAGACTGCTGTGGCGGTTCTTTTGGGGGAGCAGCAGGGAGACCTGGGAGATGGGAGCTCGCAGCAACTGTCTCCACAGCAAAGCCAGCGTGCTCTCTCATTTACAATGTGCCAGATGTTGCAGGAATGCTAGGAATCTCCATTCCCAAGGGAAGCGCGGAATGCTGCCTTTTCCCCACAGTTCTTCTTCCTGCCTTCTGGGGACAGCGGCAGGGCCACCAGAAGGCCCTGGGAGCTGCCCTGCCGCCAGCTCCCTGTTTGCAGCTGCCCCAGATGCATGGGGTGTGGATGGGACTGCTTACCCGGGCCAGGGGCGGAGTCAAAGTGGATCAGCGGGGGCTCTGAATCCCTCTCAGGGGCCACGCCTGTGCTGGTGTCTTCATCATCACTGTCCTCAAATTCAAAGGCCTCTCCAGGGTCGTCCTCGGCCTCCGAGGAGGGGCCTGGGGCTCCAGGGACCAGCAGATCTCCTAGGGAGAGGCAGGATTAGCCAGGTGCAGGGGCTTGGGCTGGGACCTGGGGAGAGAGCACCAGCCAGGGCACAGCTGGAAGTGGGGAGCACCCCACATCTGAGCAGGTGAACAGGAGCCGTTCCTGGGGACTAGGTCAGAGTCATACTCATGCTGCCACGGTGTGCAGGGCGCTGAGTGAGGTGTCAGAGCAGGTGGCAGCGGGCAGAGGGTAAGGAGTGATCGCCCAAGAAGGCTCACGTCCAACTGTGTGTGGAAAGCGTGGGCACATCTGTGCGTAGAAAGTGTGGGCACATCTGTGTGTGACGTGGGCATCTGCTATTCTCCATGGCCCTGTACTGTGAGCCAGAGGCCTCTTCACAGCGTATGTGTGCGCATGCCGTGGGTGGACACTTTTGCGTAGTTTCTGTGTAAGCTCACACACTGGTGCATTTGTGTGGGTGTAAATGAGCACAGACAGCGGGTCCCGTGGGAGGTGCTGCTGTACTAGGTACCTGGGAGCTCCCCGGGCTGGAAGGCAGGTGGTGGCCAATGCTAGAGTCAGACAGGCAGGATCCGGGCAGGGACCTGTAGGGAGGGACCTAAGCTCCCCACTGCTCCTCTTGGATCATCCCTTGCATGGTCCTGTCCTCCTCTTCCTTCTCCTTCAAAGCTCAACTCAGAGTCCCTCCCTCCTCTCTACTCCTCCACCCTTCGCTTTCTTCATCTAATTCCTTTTTTTTTTTTTTTTGAGACAGGGTCTTGCTCTGTAGCCCAGGCTGGCCCTGAACGCACTATGGAGCCCAGGGTAGCCTTGGACTCGTGGCAGCCCTCCTGTCTCAGCCTCCCAAGTGCTGGCATTACAGGCGTGTGCCACCATGCCCAGCTTATGTAGTGCTGGGGACTCGATCCCAGGGCCTCATGCTGGCAAGGCAAGCGCGTAACCTGCCATGTCATTCCTCCAGCCCCGTCTCACAATTCCCACATGACATACTGCTCATCCTGCAGTCATATAAACACGCTACTGATCTCAAGTCCCCAGAGGCAGGCACCCCCCCACCCACCCACCCACCTGTCCTCTTTACTGTCCAGTTCTGGCCTGGCCCATGGCAGGGGACCCAGGAGCTTTTGTTAAAGTCATAAAGGAATGAGCTCTGTCCTGGAGAGCTCTGCAGGCCCTAGCCCTCTGCCCAGGACCCGGGGCTGGACAGAACTGCCAGGGCAACAAGTTCCGACAGTCCTTCTAGACAGAACTCTAGACCCTCCATGAATCCCTGCAGCCTCCCACAAGTGGCTTGACTCTTTGGGCACAATTCAAACGCAGCCTAGGCAACTGAGTGAGACCTTGTCTTAAAATTTAAAAATGGGGCTGGGGATGTAGCGCAGCACAAAGGCCCTGGGTTCCATCCCCAGTACCATTAATAAATAAATAAATATTAAAAACAAAATCTAAGCCCCACTGGTGGCTCACGCAACCAGTTAGGGGACTCCAAGTCGGCCTTGTCGTTTGTGTTTAAATTGCTTGCTTCAGATTATTTTTAAATACTGTGTCATAATATTCACTTATTATTACAATATCAAATTTATGAAAATGTATATTGAATTAAATTAGATATTTTTAAATCTTATTAATAAAGTCACATTGGCTCAGTTTAGGGGGTTTTTTTTCTGTTTTTGTCATACTAGAGATCAAACCCAGGGCCTTCACACTAAGCTACAACCCCGGCCCTTTTTGTTTTATTAATTTAAAGACAGGATCTCATAAAATCAATAAGTCGCCGAGCTACATTCACACCTTGGATCCTGGCTCACGGCCACGAGAGCACTGGGATTACTGGTGGGTACCACGCACGCGGCTTCCTTTGGCGTGATTTTGACACTGTTTCCAGTACCTCTGTGCCACTTACAAATGGTGTGTGCGCACGTGTGGGGGCTCTCCTGCTCCCCTCCCTCCCAGAATCACAGGTGTGTGCCCCGCACCTGGCTGTGAGCTACTGTGATGACCGAGCCCACTGATTACTACTGCTGCTGTCATTACACCATCACTCAGGACTCCTATCCCGGTTATTAGTATCACAGCCTTGCCAAGGCCTGCCCTGCCCCTGGGTGGGATGGGTCCTTCCTTCCCACTCACAGGCCGGGCCCAGCCCCAGGCCACCCTGTGCCCCAGGTGGTATCAGGGTATCAATCACCTCTGCATCACCTCCCTCGAAGAACAAACAGCCCCAGCTGCCCCATCAAAGTCCCCTGTGTCTACTGAGTGCTGCTGGGCATGGCCTGGGTATCTATGAAGCCACCATGGGCCACAGAGGTTGACATAGCAGGGGCAAATCTCAAACCCCAATATAGAGACCGAGCTGAGAGCAGGGACAGTCAGCACTCACTGGGCTTCAGAGTGAAGAGCCCCAGGCACCGGGTGCCCTGGAGAGCCCTGAAGGAGGACAGCACATCGGAGCTGGCAGCCAGAGCATGTGCCCAGGGAGCTGCACACAGAAGCAGGTGGCCAGGGGAGCCAGGATTGTGGACACCCCACAGAATCAGACCTGGCAAAGGGCAGGTCCGCCTCTTGGTGTGAAAGCCGGACCCAAAATGTGCACAGCTGAGCAGAACAGAACTAATTCTATCTTAAAGTCACTTCCCCCCACCCCCACCCCACTGCCCAGGTTGGCCTGTTGCAGGGTAGAAAAAAGACAATCGTGTGCTCCAGCAGCCAGAGGGAACCCATCCCAAGACCCCAGGGAGTCCTGGGCACAGCGGGAGAAGTACTTATCCCAAGCTCCCCTGCCTCCAGGCAGCCAGACCCTGCTCCTTACCAGAAGGAAGAGCAGCTGGCCCAGCCCAGGGTAACTGGGGCCTGAGCCAAGTCCTTCCCTGCCACCTGGAGGACAAGAGCTAGCCATTCGTGACTCTGATGCTCCAGTCCTGGAGACAGACAACCCAGGTGAGGACAGGGGCTGGGGCCGGAGTCACCCACTGCTGAGGCTGCGCCCCCCCAGCGTCTTAGAGGAAAAGACTTGGGAAGAAACAGACTGCTGTCTGGTGTCACCCACATCCGGGCTGTGCTGCCGACACCCATCGATGACATCCGGGCTCCCCCTCTCTGAGTCATCGATCACCCTACACCAGCACCACAGCTATGTTTAAGCCTCGCAACAACACAGGAGAGGGGTCATTATCCCCACGCGTTTATCCTCAAGGGCGTTGAGCCAGGGGCCACCAGGTCACCTAACAAAGCTCACGGCACCTGCGGCAGGGCTGGGATCAAAACTCAGTCATGGCTGGTGACAGAGCCCTTGCTGATGACCACTCTGCTTTCCTGCCTCCCCCTGGGGTGGGGCAAGAGAACAGGAGTCAGGGCTTAAGTGAGTGACACGGCCGTGGGCCTGGTTCCTCCAGGGCACAGCCCAGGCCACCTGCAGGAACTGAAGCCCCACTGTTGGGCCTGCCAAATAAAATACAGGTCATTGGATTGAATTTCAGATAAACAATGAATAATTTTGTCAAGATAAGTAGGTTCTTTCTTCTGCCTCTTGCTCCCCCCGCCTTAAATCTGGCACCCTGAAACTGCCCAGTAACCTCCCCCATAGGGCTGTATCCTTTCCTCAGCCTCCGGTCCCTGCCTTGGCCTACAACTTTAGCCCCAAGCACCCCTCAAGCCCAGACCCCAAATGCTCATCTCCCTGGGTGACCCTGCAGGCACAGGTGAATTGTGAGGCCTTGCCTTGCATGCCTAATCAACGGGGGAGTTACTTCCACTTCTCAGAGGAGGAACCCAGGCAGTGGGGCTGGACACACAGTGAGCCGTGACCAGCCTGCTGTCGAGCCAGTGAGGGCCCCAGCCTCGCAGGGACCCTTGCGTGCACGGACAGCGGCGCAGGGAGGCCTGGAATACATACCTATGGCAGGCTGTGCAGGAGGGTTGGAGGAAGCCATCAGATAAGGCCCGGCTCAGACAGTGCTGTCCCCACCTCTCGCCTGTGGAGAGAGGCCAGAGCCCCCGTTAGATGGAGCTGGACAGGGACACGAAGAGGACCCCACTCCCCACCTGTGCACTCTGCCCTGCAACGGCTCCCAGCTCTTCCCAGCAGCTCCCCAGGCATGGGACAGCCCCAAAGGGGCCCGGCCTCAGCCTGGCATAAATCATTAACTCACAGGGAAGCCCGCAGCTGCACTGCCCACAGCCTCTTCCCAGAAGCCACTGCTGCCACCACCTTTCCTCTGCCCAGTGCCAAGGGGACCTTGGGAGCCTGCAGTCCACTCGGAGGGCCTTTCCCTGTCTCCTCTGGTTCAGGGGATGCTCCAGCCTCAGTGCAGGGGTCACATTTGGCCCTCAGGACCCCAAATTCCAGAAGCTGGACCCCTCCCCTTGAATTGTCCCAGATGTGGCCAGGCACTTCCGCCTGCCTGCCTGGTCACCACAGGCTCCCTGGGCTAGCTGGTCTCCCAGTGCCCTCCTGCGGCCCCTCTTTGTCTCTCATTGTCCTGCCCCACGGGACTGGCCAGCTGGCAAAGGGCCACAGGCCTTGGCACATGGGCACAGGAAGGAAATGGTTGCACTGAGGCGGGTGGCACGAGACTCAGCAGAGTCCCAAGGGCTCTGGGACCCAGCAGCTTCTGCGGCCTCCAGCAATTCCTCGCCCCTCCATGGGCTCGCCCGCCAGGAGGCTCGTGCCCCGTGGGATTCAGGGCCCTGTTGCAACCTAGCCAGGCGCCACCTGCCAAGCGGGGAAGGCATCCTCCTTCTGCTGCTGCTGCACCCCCCACCCCCCCCCACCCCCCGCCCACACAGCTGGAGGCTGTCTTTCCGGATGGCTGTGGAGGAGGACTCCAGCCCTGTTGGGAGACCAGTGAATCCACCAGCCCACCTGCCTTCTCACCATCCCGAGAGGCTTGATGTGGGTTACCCAACAGCCAGTAGAATGGGTATGAACAACAGTGATGGTACACATTCACGCAGTGCCGCCACATCTGGGCCCTGACCGTAAGCCCGTCACAAACAGGAACGTATTTTAATCCCTAGTAGAAATCTGAAAATGGGGCCCAGAGAGGGTAAGCAACTCGCCCGAGATCACACAGCTAGGGAAGAGGCGGGGTTCAAACCTGACCCATGGAGCTCAACAAATCACCACTGCGACCTGACATCCCCCAAGATCCACGCAGGGCCCAGGGGCGCACTATGACAAGTCCTCCAGCCACCCGGGCGCTATTCCTCTAGAAGGGAACACCGTTACGAGTTTCTTAAGAGCTTGCACAGCTGTGTAAGTCACCCCATCCCTGCCCATCCCCATCTGACCCACATGGCCTCACTGTCCTCCCAGAAACAGCAGCCGGATGCCCTGGTACGATGCCCGGTCCCTGCCTCACTACAGCTCATCACAAAGGCACCAGATTGTATATCATCCCAAGAACTGTGAGCACAGGGGCCAGGCCTCACAGGCCTGTGAGCGCAGCACTCTGGGAGGCTGAGGCAGGAGGATGGCTAATTTGAGCCCAGCCTAGGCAACTTAGCAGTTTGACGAGACCTTGTCTCAAAATCATGACTAAAAATGGGCTGGGGATGTGTTTAATGTAATTGATGGCCCTGGGTACAAAAAAAAGAAGAAGAAAGAAAAAAAAAAAAACATGAGCATAGTAAAGTACTCCGAGAGAGATCACCGTCACATAATTTTATTATAATATATTGCTCTAACTGTTCTATTTTATTATTACTGCTATTCATCTGATTGTCCAGAATTTGTAATTTTTTCTGAGGTAAGATCTTGCTCTGTAGCGCCGGCTGGTCCTGAACTCATTATGTAGTCCAGGCTGAGCTCAAACTCACAGCAATCCTCCTACCTCAGCCTCCCAAGTGCTGGGATTACAGGTGTGTATACCCCCACATAAAACTCATACGTGATGTTGGGGTATGAGACCTGGGACCGAAGGCTTCCTAGGCAAGCACTCTAATCACTGAGCTGCAGCCCCAGTCCCTTTTTCATTTTTATTTTTTGAGTCATGGTCTCACTCCATAGGCCAGGTTAGCCCTGGACTAACTATGTAGACCACAACGGCCTCAAATTCGTGGCAATCCTCCTGCCTCAGCCTCTCCACTGCTGGGATCACAGGCACCCACCACCACACCCGGCTTATAAATTAAGCTTCACCAAAGGCACATATGCACTGTTTACACGGGGCTGGGTACCATCCCCGGCTTCAGGCATCCCCTAGAGGTCTTGGGACGTATCTCTGAAGACATGGGGACAACTGTGTGTCTAAGCCTGTGTCCACAGAACTTTTTTTTTTTTTTTTGAGACAGGGTGCAGGCTGGTCCTAAACCCACTATGTAGTCCAGGCTGGCCTCAAACTCACGGCAATCCTCCTGCCTCGGCCTCCCTAGTGCTGGCATTACAGGCGTGCACCACCAGGCCTGGCTTCAGCCTCACTGTTTTTATTGGCAGCACTGTGCTTGGATTTGGATGCGGCAGAGCTGACGTCACCTCTGCCCATGTGCCCAGAGGCTGTTCTGGTCCTTGAGTGTCACACATAATGCTACAGGCACATCGCCCACACCCAGGGCCTTAGGCAGATGGGGAGGAGCCTGCCGGACATGCTCCGCACAGCCCTGCAGGCTGCCCAGCCTTCCTCTGAGGGTGCAGACTCCGGACCCCACAAGTTCTGGAGGGGAAGGGCAGGGACGCTTATGCCCATTTTACAGAGAGGAAGGCGGAGGCACCTCAACCGGCTTTGTAGGCGAAGTGCTCCTTGAACAGGATATGATGGTGGTACAGAAAGTAACCGTTACTTGATGCAGGCGCCAAAACCCAGGACCGCCCCCTCCCAGGCCAAGAAGTCAGAGGTCCTCCCGCTCAGGGCGGATCCTGCCTCCGGAAGGGAGACAACCCCGCCGCGTAGGGCACCTGAAGCTTTATTTGCGCGATTCCTCCTGATTCTCGCAACGTCCCATTTCACAGAGGAGGAGACCGAGGCTCTGAGAGGTAAGGGTTCGCCCCAGGTCATAGAAGCAACACAAGAATCCCTACCAGAGTCTCCGACGCAAAACTTCTGCCACCTGGTCACAGAGCTTCCCCAGCTCCGGGACTGGGGTCCCGGCGGTCCCCACTGCAGGTCGGTAAGGCCGCCTGCACGCACAGGCCTGTGGCTACCACTAGGTACCTGTGCCTGGAGGACCAGGGCAGGGGAGTGGGGGCTGAGCCTGTGGAGACCTCTACAGACCCTTGTGGCCCAAGAAATTCGGAGTATAAACTTGCCAAGTTCTCAGTCCCCGGGACACACCGTTCCGTGACGACCCGTAACATTCCTCACTTCGCTCAACCCCAGGACACAGCTGTGACCACCACAGTTCTTCTGTCCTGGCAGTCAGGGGCCCAGGCTGACAGCTGAGCTGAGCCTCAGCATTCCCATCTGCAGAGCGGGCATCCTGTCACTCTGCAGAGTGACTGGTCAGCCACAAAGTCCCGGGCCAGGGGTGGGGGGGTCAGAGCCAGAGGGGTCTCTTACACCATTGCCACCAAAAATGGGTGACAACAACTGGGTTCCTGGACCAGGATTTCATAAGCCAGGATTTTAGGGAACCGAACCCCAAGACCAGGATTTCCATTGGTGAGGATCTGGGGGCACTACCCAGGACAGGGGGGTGGGCTGGGCCCCTTCTGGCTGCCTAGAGCCTCGCGTCTCATTTCTGTAACGTGGTCCCCCCACGCCTGTCCAGGTGACCTCTCAGGCTGTTACCAGGAAGAAGCCAACGTGGTACCAGGTGAAAAGACGCCAGGCAACACGGGGAGCCGCGGGCTGTTCGCTGGCTGTCTTATGTCTTCCTGGAGCCCGCAAGGTGGGGGCAGGAGCCATGGAACTGTGGAGAGATGCCTGCGACACTACAGAGTGGCCCAACCCTTCCCCTCCATGATGCCAGGCACAGCTGTAATTCTAGCACTCAGGAGGCTGAGGCAGGAGGATCACAAGTTTGATGTCAGCCTAGGCTAACCAAAGAATTCAGGGCCAACCTAGACTGAGGAGCACGACCCATTCTCAAAACAAAACTACCGAAGGTGGCCCGGTGAGAGCAGAAGTCCAGCTGGTCCCAGCTAGGCCAGAGGCACAGAGGGACCAGGAGGGATCAGGAACATCCCAACTTTCCTTTCCTCTGATCCTGTGCTGGACTGGGATGGACTCCTGTTTCGAAAGGGGGTACTGACCGCAGAGCCTCCCTGCACGTCCTAAAGCAGCTGCCAGGGGGCACTGTGCCCTCGCTTCACAGGTGTGGAAACGGAGTCTGGAGATGCAGCCTCGGTGAAGGCCGCGGTTACAGGCGAGGGATTTGTGCCGGGGTGCTCCGAGTTCAAGTTCATGCTCTGCAACATGGAACCCTTGCTTTGGCAGTTCTAGGGTGGGCCAAGCGGGGTGCCATCAGCTCTTCGTGCAACACGCACTGTGGGTGCGCAGTGGTCACTGCGAGGACTGTGACGCTGACCGTGGTGGCCTCGGATGGTGAGATCATACCCTGCCTTCTCTTGGGGTCATCCTTGGTAAAGTGACCACCAAGAACAGAGGGGCAGGCCAACCCCGAAATGCTTCTCCTCCTGCTCTATGGAGCAAGATTGGGGAGGGAGCTGCTCTCTGGGGCAAGATTCAGACGGGGGGTGTAAGGGAGTGGGACCCCAAAGCACAGCACAGCAGCCGCTGCCTCCCACCGCCCCCAGGGCTGCCAGCTCCCAAGCAGGTGTCTCTTGGCTCTGCCAATTCAGCCCTCCAGCTTATCGGTTCCTCCTGGGTTCTTGCCCCTCTAGGGTTCAAAGTGCTTGGGCCCAAAGAGCCCAGGAAAACCCCCACACCTTGCACCTGCCATTCCAGCCTGGTTCCTAGGTATTCTGGGGCACCCAGCAGGTGGCTCCCCTTCCACCTCCACCTGCAGGAGCACAGGTGAAAGCCAGCCCGGGGGCAGGGGAAGCAGCCCTTGGCGCAGCCCAGCAGGTGGCTGGCTAGAGAAAAGAGCTGCCGGCATCACACAGGGGAGGCAAGGGGCAGGCTGTAGCCTCAGCACCCATCCTGAACTCGGGCCTCAGGGCATCCGTGTCTGTGGAAGACAAGGGTGGGATGGGGTGCTTGGGCCGTTGCGTCCCATAAGCATTCTCTGGCCTTCTTTCTGCTGTCCCCAGGTAGGTACCTGGCCAGGTGTGGCGGCACACACCCGTAATCCTAGCATTTTTGGCGGCTGAGGCAAGAGCATCGGGAGTTCAAGCCCAGTGCACCTAGACACTCCATCCCCCACCTCTGCTGCCAGTGACATCTCCACAGTCCGACATCTCCACAGTCCGACATCACCCCATTCTTTGCCCTCAGCATGAAGCACAGCAAACCCCAAGCACAGCCCCCACGATGTGGCCGTTCCCTGAGTGGCCTAGAGCTCTGCGGATGCCCACGACCTTGTGGCCCTGCTTCCCCTCTATGAGCCTTTGCTCAGGGTATTTGTCACCTCCAGATGGGATTCTCAAAAAAGCAAACTTCTATTCAACCTTCAAATCCAGGCCCAATTTCTCCTCTGCAGCCCCTTCCTGTGGTTCCCAAATCTGCAGTTCTAGAGTTTTTTATTTTATTTTATTTTTTTTAAGAAACTGCTTATTCCCCAGGCCCAGTCCCAGAAGTTCTGATTCAGGAATGTGTCTGTCAATCACAGACCCAGCAACAACTTTCCAAGCATGCAGGTGATCTTGGCACACGTTTCCCAGGACAAGGGTCTCCCTCATCAGACTGGGACCTCTCAGACCCTGGCATCCCTCCATCTCAGCATCTGTGGCGCGGCCCAAGCTTGGTAAGAGCCACCCAGAACTGAGAGCCTGAAACCTCCCTCTGCTTGGGAGCAAAAGGTACAGCCCAGGACAGAAGGTTGGAGGCCTGACCTGGGGGAGGGGAGAGCGTGGGACCTTGGCCCTCCCGCCCACGCCCACCCAGGGGGAGGAGAAAGGAATGCAGATATCTTGGGCTGGAACAGCCAGGGGAAGAGGGTCCTCAGCAGGAGGGTGGGGTGGGGGAGCGCGGCCATTGCCCACAGCCCCCACTCTGAGTCCTGGCACCAAGGGCCACTGGAGGAGCCTCCAGAGAGGGCTGGCTTCCAGGGCCAGGAGAAGCAGCAGAGGAGGAGAGACAGGGACACGGTCGGGCTGCGAAAGCCCAGCTCAGCGCTGACCAGCAGAGGCAGACCAGCGACCCTGGGCGATGCCGTAGGTTCTAAATCCGTGTTGCTGCCCAGCGTTCTCATTGCTCCCTGAGGAGGGCCAAGTCCGCACCCGCTTTCCTCCAGCAGGGAACCAGCCGGGAGCACAACGCGGAAAGGCCAGCAGCTCGTGTGTCCTGGGTGCCCCACGCACGAGCCATCATTTGGAAGACGCCGTTGGCATCTGAGCTAACCCCCATCCCAGGAGGCTGAGCGGCTGAGGGACCCTCAGGCAGGGCTGTGGGAATGGGGGCACCACCGGGTGCTCCCTGCAGGTGGCACAGGGACAGCAAGGCCCAGCTCCTCCCCTAGGCCACGGCACGGGGCCACAGGCTTTCACGAGGTGGGGGTGGCTCTGATGGCTTTTCTTCTCTGTAGGGAAGGGAACGGCTGGAGAGGATTCCCCTCCCAGGGCAGAGTCAGGAGGCTCAGGGCTCAGTCAATGGCTAGGGACCGGACAATGGAGGCTCTGTCCCCAGCCCAGAGCAACCCCCCACCAGTGACCTCCCGGCCAGCCCCTGGTCACTGATCCGAGGGCAGGCAGGGAGAGGGGTGGCTGCAAGCCCCACCCCCAGCGGCCCCGTGGGAAGGAGCCAGGTCCCTACAGCCAGGCCAGCACAGGGGACTCCGGGCTGTCGCCTAGGAAACCAAAGAGGCCCTGAGAAGCTACCGGCCAGGCAGATGGGGAGAAGGGGACGGCCACCCACCCCTCCCAACCTCCCCGCCACATTAACCCCTTTGTCCCCAGGATCCATGTCACGGGCGGGCGGGAGTGGTCCCAAAGCTGGCAGAGCAGCGCCATCAGCCCACCCCCGTCTGGTCTGAGCCTTAGCTTATCACCTAAAACCGGGAAGCCACCACGCTGGTAATGGGCAGCCTGCACTTAGCAGCTCAAGTCCTAGTGGGAACCTGCACCGGCTGGACCCAGAGTGGGTCCCCTGGCCGGGCCAGGAAGCCGGGGCTCAGGCTCATCCAGAGTCACCAGGAAGGAGAGGGCGGGAATGACTGTGCGGGACCCACTTGGATCCACAGATCTGCGGGTGGGGGTGGGGGAAAGTGTGGCACCCCACTTCCAGGCCAGAGTCTGGTGCGGGGACCTGGTGAGTGTGGGCACATCCTGGCATCGCTCGCGCTGGGAGTTGCTCAGTGGGGCAGAGGGTGTGTGTGTGGGGGGGGGGGTGCAAGCACATGCACAGAGTCACAAAGAAGGCAGAGGCAGGGGTGGGGGAGGGAGGAGCCAGAATAAGGTAATGAACTTGACCGGGGCTGGCCCATTCAGCCAGCTCGGTGCACCCCCAACACAGGCAGGGTGACCTGGGGGCAGGGGTGACCTGAGAGCAGCTCCTTCCTCCACACCTGCTCGCTTCCCACCTTGACCCTCCCGCAAGGCTCGGCCCTGCACCCTGGGTGCTCGACATGATGAACCTCTCCCGCCCAGCTGTGTGGACTGAGTGAACTGACTTCTGCAAGCAAGGAATTTGGGTTTGGTCAGACACGTGGTACATGGCTGTACTCCCAGCTACTCAGGAGGCTGAGGCGAGAGGATCACGAGTTGGAGGCCAGCCTGGGCCATTTAGCCAGACCTCATCTCAAAATAAATTATAGAGAAGAATCCAGGTATGGGGGCTGATGTCTGTAATCGCCGCACTCTGTGAGGCTGAGGCAGGAAGACCACAATTCCATGCCCAGCCTGGGTGGCTTTGGGATTCAGCAAGCCTATTTCTAAATTAGAAAGAGAGAGAGAGCGAGACAGAAATGAAGGAAGGAAAGAAGGGAGGGAGGGAGGGAAAGAAAGAAAAAAACGAAAAGGGACTGGAGGAATAGCACAGCAGTCAGAGCGCTTACTTACAAGTGCAAGGCCCTAAGTTCGATTCCCCAGCAGTACCTAAACCAGGCACGGTGGCGCACACCTGTAATCCCAGCACTCGGAGGCTGAGGCAGGAGGATTGGCATGTGTTCAAGGCCACCTGGGCTCTACAGTGAGTTCAGGACCAGCCCGGGCTGCGGAGTTGGACTATGTCCACATTCTGCCTGAACAAAGAAAAAAACCTAGAAAATAAGAGCTAAGATATAGCTCAATGCAAAGGCCCTGGGTTCAACCACCAGTACCACTACACTAACTAAGGTTTGGGGTATGGCCCAAAGGCAGAGGGCTTGTCAAGGATGCAAGAGGCCTTGGGTTCAATCCCCAGTACAAAAAGAAAACAAGAACTGGGGTTGGTCCGGGGGACAGTTTTGCATGACCAGGTTCCCGAGCTGCTGACACAGGTGACCCTGCACGCCAGCTATTCCTGCTCAGGTGCCAGCGGAGCGGCAAGAGGCGCGTCCTCCTCCCTGGCATGCTGCGCTGAGGCCAGCGTGAGATGTGGTTCTCGTGGCCCAGAGACGCGTCTCTGGTGTGGGAGCCGAGGCCCCAGAGACACGTGGCGTCCTCTCTCCGGGGTCACCCGGGAAATACCAACACTCTATGTCACTGCTCCCCTTAGGGACACACAGGAGCCCCACATCTCAGCCTGCCCACACCCACTGCTGTGCCCCGACCCTCTAAAGCCAGCTGCCCCTCATCCCCGAGTCACCCACCTGCTGACGGTCCCTGTGGCACCCAACCCCCCACCCACGCCTCTCCTCCCGGTACCGCACCCTCCCTGGGCACCTCAGCCGCGCGGGGTTCCTAACGCCAGCCGCAGTGACACACCACCTGGCCTTCCCTCATGTCACACTGCCCTCCGCGCGGCCCCGGGCACCCGCATCCTTGCTGCCCATGCTGCTGAGAACCAAAGCCGGCCCCTCTCCCGCCTCTGACTCCCTCCTGCCAGCTGCTCTGGGCAAACACATCAGCGCTGTCCTGGAGGCCTCCCTCTGTCCCCACCCACGTCCTCCCCATCCACAAAGCTGGCCGCCTCCACCGCGTCTCAGCACCTCCGCCCGACCACGCGGTCCAACCATTTCCCCCAATCCACACACAGTTCTCAGCACAGCAGCCAAAACGACCCTCTGGCCTGGACCACTCACTCAGAAGGAGGCCCGGGCCTCCTCTTGGCCCTACCACCTCCCTGACCACATCCCTACCTCTCCCACAACTTACCCAACTCTACCCATGACCACCTTGCAGTTCCTCACACACCCCTCCTTCCTCAGGACCTTTGCACTTGCCCTTCCTATAGTACCCACCCAGCTGGCTCCCACACCTGCAGGGCTCTGCTCCAGGGTCACACATCAGATACTGCTTCTCCAAAAAGCCCACACTCTTGGCCCTCACACCTGCTCCCCAGCCGTTCTTTCCCTGTCTTCACGGTGGTTATCACCCCATGACATCCACACTCCATATTTTAGCTACCTGTTTCTACTAGTTTCCCCCCACTAGCATGTGGATCCTTTTACAAAGCAGGGCCTGGCTGCTGTGGCCACAGCCCCGGAACACAGCCTGGGGCGAGAGGCACGTGAAGGCGGGAACCCCTGGTCCCCCATAGGCCACAGGAGGGGGGGGGGGGGGGGGAGGCAGCCTGTGGGCATCTCCTCCCAAGCCCGTGTCTCCTCCCATCTGAGTCAGCTCGTGGCCAGCACAGGTCCTCCGGGCCCAAGCAAGCTTCCCAAACACTTACCAGCCGCAGGGCTGCGCAAGAAGCCGCTCCCCAAAACCAGCGTGGGAGGAGGTCTGGGTCCCCGCCAGGACTGATCTAAAGGCAGGGTGGGGCAGGCTGGAGGAAGGGCTTGGGCTATTTTTGAAAACGCACTCCCCCAAAAGACCACATTCCTCCTCGGGTGAGTCAGAAGCACATGGCCGGGTAAGGGGGCCAGGACCCAAGAGCCCCCTGCTCTCACTGGCCGCCACAGCAGCTGGCAGGTGGGCGCCTGGCACGTGTTCAGCCTCCCACAAGGGAAAAGCTGGGCCCTGGGGCTCTAGGCTAGCAAGCCATGGGAAGTGGAGGGGACTCTGGGGGGGGCGGGGCAAAGAAAGCAGTGGGGACCCCAGACTGACAGAGGGGACGGGACCTCGGGGAGAACAGAGGGGACCCTAGGATTGAGGCCATGGAGAGAGAGGACTTCTGGAGTTGGGACCATGAAGATCAGAAGGGACCCCAGATTGGCAGGCCACGGAGAGTAAGGGGTCCCCAGACAAGAGGGTCACAGAGAGCAGAGGGGACCCCTGATCAGAAGCCATGGGGAGTGAGGGTCATGCTCCCAACACCAACCAGGCGGAGGCTGATCATTGTGCTCAGCCAGGCCCCACACCAGAGGCACCGGCCCAGTGGCACCCAGGCTGCGGAGGAGGCAGGCCCTGATCAGAGGGCATCTGGCCCGGTCTCCGAGGACCCGAGCAGACACAGGCCTCCTAATGCAGGATAGTGTTACTGCTATTAGTCACAGGGACACAAAGACCAAAGTCACCGCCACCAGGTCCCCTGGCAGATAAAAGCCAGGATCCACAAGTCTAAGGAAGCTGCCGTGCTGCTGGCTGCAGATTGCCCAGGGGACCACGGGACAGAGGCTGCTGTCCAGCATCTCCACCAGGACACGGGGGCAGAGAGCAGAGGGAGAGGGAGGGGACCGGCCCTTCCACGTCCTCTGCGTCCAGCCCTGCCCGGGTGCAGAAGGCTGCTTTGCAAATGTCTCTTTTTTTTTCCTTACTAGGGGGACAGTACTGAGGCCTTCGCACTGAGCTACCAACCTACGCCATTAGGGTCTCACTAATGCAGGAAGTTGCCCCAGCTGGGTTCCAACTTAGGACTCTCCTGCCTCAGCCTCCCATAGTGCTGGGACTGCAGACCTGCACCATGCTTGGAGGCAAATGGTTTTTTTAGCCTATGAATCAACAACCAGATTCTGAGGTCTCCAGGGCCAGAGCTGTGCCCACCGTCCTGCGTCCCTGAGGCTGGCCTAGGGCATGACTCACCCGCTACAGATACCATCAA
The DNA here is from genome assembly GCA_004027205.1 of Ctenodactylus gundi. NCBI lineage: Eukaryota > Metazoa > Chordata > Mammalia > Rodentia > Ctenodactylidae > Ctenodactylus > Ctenodactylus gundi. The sequence goes on from PVKB01004077.1 coordinate 145,437, forward strand.
GCATGTCCCCTGCGCTGGGCCAGTGCCACGACCTGTCCTGGAGTCCAGCATCCAGAGCGGGAAGGAGAAAGACTGAGCTCCGGCAGCTGGCTTCGAACTGGAGGATTCCCCGGGAGACCCAAGCAACAGCCTGGGGAAGGAGGCGGGGTGTCTCATCCCCTTGGCAGGGACTCACACAGGCTGCTTCCCACTGTAGCACCCGGGACCCCCAGTGGAGAGCACACAGGTGCAGGAGAGAGGCTGGGCAGACAGGGCAGCCACAGGGGGATGGATCCCCCATATTCACAAGCTGAAGTCCAACTGAAGCATGATAGCATTCAGAATGGGGGCCCCTGGGCAGTGACAGGTCAGGAAAGGGTCAGCACCCTTGTAAAAGAGGCCCGGACAGCCCGCAAGCACCTTTCCCATGTGATGACGCAGCAAGTAGGCGCCACCTGTCAGGACAGGCCCCCCACCCTGATTCCGGACTTCCCAGCCTCTGGCATCGCGGGAAACACGTGTGCGCTCTTCTGTGGGGTTTCTGTTTGTTTGTATTTTGAGACAAGATCTCGCGCTGTAGCCCAGGCTGGTCCTGAACTCACCATGCAGGCCAGGCTGGCCTTGGATTCATGGCAATCCTCCTGTCTCAGCCTCCTAAGGGCTAGGATGACAGGTGCACCTTCACACCTATCCTGTGAAACTCCTGTCTGTCGCCGAGCTGCCTGGGGCGACCGCACACGGTTGTAGGAGCCAGAATGAGCCAGATGGCCTCTGCTCCTCTCCCCCAGCGACCTCACCCAGGTCTCCTGTCCGTGACAGGCGTAACTACAGACAGAAATCCTGGCCCGGGACGGGGCATGAGAGAATGCAGGCAATAGCCCCTTGGGATGCCAGTGCCACTGAGAGGCAGACGCCAAACTCAGCGCCACCTCACCCCTGTGTCACTAAGGGCCCAGTGCTACTCTACACCCACACCCTGTGATTACCTCAGTCCTCCAACAGCCCTCTGAGACAGGACAGTTGTCCCAAACTATCATGTCTAGTTGACTCATGGGCTCAACAGACACCAGGAAATCGGGGCACAGAAAGGTTAAGACATTCACTAAAGGTCACACAGTCAATATACGGAGCCTAGGATTAGAACCCAGAACCCCTGTAAAACCTCAGCCCCCTGTGGGCCACCGGCCAGCTGGCTCTGGGTGGCCTGGGACCTGAGGATCTCCACTGGAGCCATTGAGAGAGGACCGCTGTGGGGCAGCATGGCCAGAGGGGACCCGGAGGACACGCAGACAAGAGCTGGCTCCAAGAAGTGTCCGGCCGCCAGCCCCCACCGAGTCCGGGACGGCTCCAGCGTGGATGGGGATGGAGCCCCCAAAGGTCCACGTGCATGTGTAGCTTGGGCCCAACCTGATGCTCTTGGCAGGTGACGGAACCCTGGAGTTGGGGGGGCCCAGTGCAAGGACACTGGGTCACTGGGGTGACCCCGACAGGGCCCCTGGGACCAACGCTGGCCTCTCTGTCTCACTTTGCTTCCTGTGAGGCGGGCAGCACTCCTGCCATGCCAAGCTGTCCGGCCACAGGCCCAGAGGCAGGAAGGGCGGGCACTCTGGGCCAGGTGTCGCAGGTTTGTAATCCCAGCACTCTGGGAGGCTGAGGCAGGAGGGTCACAGGATAAAGCCCAGCCTAGGAAATGTAGTGACTTAGCAAGACCCTGTCTCAAAATCAAACCCAAAAACTGGGCTGGGGATGTAGCATAGTCCAAAGGTCATGGGTTCCATCTCCAGCACTGTTCCTACCACACAGAGAGAGAGAAACACAGCATCTTTGAACTTCTACTCAAAACAGAACCCATATGGTGCTTTATGTGTTAACACCACGTGACATGAGCACCCCAATCCAGAACACCCTACCAGACGACAGCAACTGAGTCTGTTTACTGTTCTGCTCAAAATGCCTAGCACCACACCTGGCACCAACCAGAAGTGTAATAAATGTTGGCTGGATTGAATAAGCAAAGCGAAGCTCAGAGAGGCAACTGACTTGCCTAAGGCCACACAGCAGGAGTGAGACAGCCCAGCCTCGGTCGGCTCCAGGTCCTGCAGCTGCATCACCTTCTGGGGCCCAGCAGTCGCCCAACAGGGGCTTCCCAGGCAGACTTCCCAGGGTGCAAAGCGCCGTCCGTCCAGGTCTAAAGGACAGAGAGGTGAGAGCTGCCAGAGACCATTATTAGGGAAAAATAACAGCAACGGCAAAGTGCCCTGGCAAGGATGCCCAGCTAACCGCGTGAGTCACGTGCTCCGAGTACTCTGTGGGGCTGGCTCCAGGTCAGGCCAGAGCAGCTGGGCAGTCGGATGCCCCCAGGGACCACAAGCTACCACCAGCGCTGGACATGTCACAGCAGTTCCCAGGGGTTCTGAACCCCGACGTAGGAGGCAGGGGGACATTCTGAGAAGAGCTGGAGTTGGAGGTGACCATCGAGCTGAGCCTGGTCCTCGCTCTGTCTCCTCTGAAATGAGGCTTCGAGGCGGAGGACCCACCGGAGATCACACAGGTAACGAGCCAGGATCTGAACTCAGTTCCCAATGGCTCAGCCTGCACATCATTCTCACCTGTGTCCACTCCCGTAGGACTGGATGTGGCTCAGCCCTAGGGCCAACACCACATCTCGGACACAGTCCTCTCGAGATGCTTGCTTGACCATAGATGACTCCTAAATGGCAGCCCAGGCCTCAGGAGAGCCCATGGCAGCAGGGAATTCTGGGGGAGGCAGCCACAGGGTGATCCTCACTGCTGTGTGACCCTGAGCTGGCCTCCTGCCCTCTCTGTGCTTGGGTCCCTTCCTGTGCCATAAGACAGACTCAGCATCCCTGGCCACCGGGCAGGGGTGGCAAGGAAATGTCATCACCCAGTGAGGAGCAGGTGCCCTCTCCCCCACTGACCCCACTGCTGGGTCAGAGCTGGCAGCCCTCCAGCCAGCCAGTCCTAACAGGCTGGCATTCAGAGCTGGGTTCGCAGGGTTAATATTTACCTGCATGTGGCCCAAATCATGTAGGGCATCAGGCGTGCCCGAGTAACCAACCCCGAGAGCTCAAGCCAAGCAGGAGCACAGGCAGGGAGGGGCAGGGCTGAGCCCAGGGCCAGCTCTGCAGGGGACAGTGGAGGACAGTCCCCTTCCCCCACTGCCCTACAGAATAAACGGCCCCACCTGACCCCTGCCACTGCCCATCCCAGCTCTTGTCCACTGGAGGCTGTGTCTGATGCACCATCCTAAGGAATACACAAGCACCGTGATGACCTGGTGAGACCCGGCTTTGGCCCAGAAGCTGGTCCCCACCACCCCAGCCCGGGGCATTTCCCTCACCAAGACCTTGAGCCTCGGTATAAGCTGAGCACAGACAGTCGCCCATGATGACCACAAGACAGCTGGCTACAGCCCCTCTGGGCAGCTAACACAGTGACTTAGATCCAGGGTCACTAGACAGGGAGATAATGCCTGTCACCTCAGCCTCTCCAGGCCCCAGACAGGCCCCAGACATCAGGCCCAGGACAATGAGGGAAGGATGGGGGACCAGAAGGATGGGAGGGTGGTTGGGAGGATGGAAGACTGACTAGGAGGCCAGACGCACAGATGGCAAGACAGACGTGATGGAGACATGAGTATGTGACCAGGGACAAGAGCCCCGGGCCGTTCCTCAGGGCCCGAGTCCAGCCCAGCAGATCCTGGGGCACAGATCCTGGGGCTCAGCCCCCGGGCACCTTGGCTCTGCCCAGGCACTCAGTCTGACTCCCCCGCTTTCTAGCACCTGGCTCCCCGTTATGGCCAAGCACCCTGTGTCATTGCCACTGCCTTCTCTGTAGGTAGCACAGTGTCCAAGACCACATCCGTCCTTCGGGTATGCCTGCAAAGCCTTCGCCGCCTTCGCCGGCGCCGTCCCGCCCAGAAGAGAGCGATTTAAGCACAGTGGCTCCAGCCGAGGCTGCCGGCTGGGCATCTCCAGGGGTGAGGCTGGAGATGCTGGGTTTTGCCAAGAGCCTTCCTGCAGTTCCGGTCGCCCACCCGTCACTAGCCCACGAGCCACGGGGCCTCTCCTCCCCCAGCCCTGCTGGCCAGGAACAGTCTGGCTGCCTTTTCAACATTTGAATTGCTGGCTTCAGAGCCACCGTGTACAGAGGAGGCTGGGGACGTAGCACAGTGGCAAAGCACCCGGCAGGCACTGAGGCCCTGGGTTCGATCCTCAGCACTGCAAGCAACAATGAAATTTCAGATTTTAAGGTGTTCGCCTTAGATCTTGAGCAAAGCATAAATCTGTGCCCCAGCAGGCCGCCTGGCAACCCTGCCTCCCACGGATGCCTGCGAACTCTGCTACCCGGGTCCCCTGGGTGCTGAGACCACCTGCTTACAGCCAGCCCCTTTAAGAGCTAGAGTCTAGTGGACAGAAGTGAGGCCAGGGCGGGCCCTTGAAGGAGACACAGGGTCCCTGAGCCCCTCTTCCTCCTTCTGCTTCCTGGCCGCCTTGAGGTGAGCAGCCGGGCTCCGCCATGCGCCCACCCACCCCGACCTCCACCTCACCCACCTCGCCACAAACCCTGAACTACAGAGCTGAGCAACATCGGACAGAAACCTCTGAGACCCTGAGTCACAGGAAACCTTCCCCAGGGCAGGAGGCGTAGCTCAGCTGTTAAAGCACTTGCCTAGCAAATAAAAGGCCCTGAGTTCAAATCCCCAACACCACATAAGGCAGATGTTGTGGTGTATGCCTATAATGCCAGCACTCAGGGGACTGAGGCAGGAGGACTGTACTCAGTTCGAGGCCAGCCTGGGCCACCTAGTACATCCAGGGACCCTGTCTCAAAATAGAAATAAAAACTCCCCTTTGGACTAATTTCCCAGGAACTCACAATGACCCAAAGCTCACTCTGACATCTTCTTCCCTGGCAGCCATGTCCTCTCCTGGTCCCTGCCACTTATCAGTAACAGTGGAGTCCTGAGGTTCTAGAAGGAACTGGCCACTGGAGGGCGAGGGGCAGCAGTACCCTCCCAGCTCCTTGATGGGCCCAGGATGACTCACCCAGCAAGCCCGTCCAGCTCTGCCCCACCACACAGCTCCACGCGGAGATGAGGGAGGGGGCGCTGTCCACCTAGGACCCCAGAGAACCAGGCTTGCCGAGAGCTCCCCACAACAGGAGCTGGGGCAAGAGGCCTCGTTGTCCCTCGGCGTGCCCCCAGCCCCGCGGCCTGCACAGGCCCGGCCCCTTAGGTGCGGCTCCCAGGTGCAACACGTGCTCAGCACACATAAGACCTGGATGCAGTCCAAAGGAAAAAGTATGAAGTCCTGCCCTGATGCACAGAAAACTGCATCATCAGACCCTCTGGAAACCAGTCAGCTGAGCCCTTGGTGGCTCTGAACTCCCATCTAACACAGGCCCGGGACACCAAACCTGGTGAGTAAGGTGACCATGAAGCAGCCAGTTCAGGCCCGGGACACGGAGCTCAGCCACTAGCAGGGAACCTCCCTCCATGCCAGGCCACGGGGATGGAAGCTGGAGAGGACAGGATCACCGGAGTCTGGCACTCTGCACCGCTGGAAACCAGACGTTTGCGGTGTACAGCGGGTCCCCAGACTCGAGGGCTTTGTTTTTTTCACTTCATGGCGGTGTGAAAATGCACCTGTGCAACCATTCTGTTTTTACTTCCGGCAGCTTCAACAAATTGCGTAAGCTCTTGGGTCCTTAATTATACAGGCCTTGCACCAGGTGACGCCATCTAGCGTGCTGACGTGGGTGTCCTGACCACATCTAAGCCCGGCTGGGCAAAGCGACGACGCACTATACGCCTGGCATGTGAAATGGATTTTCCTTTTTTTCTTGTTTTTTTCCCCTAATACTGGGGATTGAAACCAACGGCGTGCTACTACTGAGCTACATCGCAGACCTTTTCATTTTTATGTTTTTAATTCTGAGACAGGGTCTAGCTGGGTTGCCCAAGCTAGCCTCAAATGTCATTCCTCCTGCCTCAGCTTCCTGAGTAGTGGGGATCACAGGTGTCTGGCACGGCACCCAGCTTTAAATGCATTTTCGACTCATGGGGGGTTACTGGGACGCAGCCTCATTCACTGAGGGGCATCTGTGGTGGAGTTTCTACCCGTCCACCTTACAGAAGGGTGAACTGAGGCTCGGGGGGACTGGAGGTGCAAGGCTGCCCTGCTGCCCTGGCTGGAGGAAGGAGAAGCGGGAATTGAACCCAGGTGCCTGGCATGGTGCCCTCAGAACCCTAAGGAATGAGACAGAACCTAGGGACTGGGGATGCCGGGTCCAGGTGTGGCTCTGCTCCCACAGCTATGAGCTCGTGAGCCAGGGACTTTGGCCTATGGATGCCAGACTTCCTGGTAAGACTCTAGGGCCAGACTACACTGGGTGCCCTCAAGTGGGACGGGCACAAAGCCAAAGCCTCACGAGATCTTCTCTGGTAAAGGATTAAGGAGGGACCCAGGCTCGGCTGAGCGACATCCAACAGGCCCCAGAGTCAGATCGGCATTCAAGTTCTACTCTTCCTGGCTGTGTGGCTTTGGACAAATGTCTGGCCCTCTCTGGTTCTCAATGGCCTCATCTGTCAAATGAAGATAATAATCGTGCACAGACTGTCACAAAGACCTAAAGCAGTGTTAAGTTCAGAGAGCAGAAGATTGGAAGTTGAAAACCATGTGCGGCAACTTAGACAGACCCTGTCTCAAAATCAAAAATAAAAAATGAGGGGTTGCAGCTCGGTGCAAAGGCCCTGGGCTCGATCCCCAGGGGCACTGATGTAATAAACAGGGCTGGGAGAGGCTGGAGAATGGCACAGGGGTTAAAGTGCTTGCCTAGCAAGCACAAGGCCCTGGATTCAATTCCCCAGCACCACATAAAGCTGGGTATGGTGGATCACATCTGTAATCCCGGCACTTGGGAGACTGAGGCAGGAGGACTGAGGAGTCCAAGGCCAGCCTGGGCTACCTAGCGAGTTCAGGAGCAGCCTGGGCTGCACAGTGAGACCTTCTCTCAATAAATAAATAAATAAAAATAAACAGGGCTTAAGAGAGAAAGAAGGAAAGTACAGGGCTCAAAAAAATCCAGAGCCCAGACACAGGCTTCTGCCTGGCACCTGGAAATGCAGCTGCCCTCCCAGGGACGCCTCCCTCCGTGGCTGGTGTGACCTGTGTCCATCAGACCCTGGCCCTGCCCACGCACTCTCCCAGGCCTCCCTGGGGAGGTAGCAGATGCCTGGGGAGATGCCCAACCAGGCAGCCCCAGGAAGGCCCTGTATCCCACCCCCCAACTCCACAGCGCTGCAGCACTGGGGTGCAGTGGGTGTAGAAGGCACTGCACAGTCACGGGGGGCGTGCGCACAAGCACCTGCACCTGAAGCCCCTTCCTGGGCTCCTCACCACCTGCCTCCGCCTGGGACTCTGGATGTCTCAGGTAGGAGATCTGTCCTGGCCTGGACGGCCTGTTGGCCTGTGGGACCTCGGGCAAGTTGCTTCACCTCTCTGAGTCTTAGAAACTTTCTGGGAAAAAATGAGAAATGTGCCATGTTTGGGAAACATGAGGGTAGGAGCAGCGGCCGGCATGCCCATGAGGAGCCCTGGGATGTCCCCGATGTCCCCTGTCCCTTCCAACCCGGGACTGACTGTCACTCCTTGGCTCAAAACACCTGAACAGCTCCCTGGGGCCCTGCAGATGGAATGTGGGCACCCAGGAGGAGGTGCCAGCTCTGCCGTGGCACCCCAGGCCCACCACCCCGATGCTAAGGCCACTACCAGGACACCCCAGCCTCACACCCTTCCCTCTGCCCGCCTCTCATCTGCGTGACCCTGCCACTGCCCCGGGAAGGGACCCCCACCCTCTCATCGGCTGCCACCTGCCTCCCCCGGGCAGAGAGAATCTGTGTCTTACTCATCCCAGACTCTCGGGCTCCCGGCACCTAGTAGGAGCTCCATGAAAATGTGTTAGAAAGCAGAATGTGGGGAGAGACAGATGGCAGCACACTGACCAGTCCGCGAGCTCCTGGTGTCCTCCCTCGCCACCCTGGAATGTCTGGGGGACGTCCGTGCGCTGGGGCTCCCCTCTCCTGCTGGTGTGACACACTGCTCTCCTTCTGCAGAGAAGCCGAACCAGGCCCGCACAACACAGCCCTCCTGCCAGGCCTCTTCCAGGACGCCCTGCTGCTGGCTCCTCCACTCCCTTGATGCTCCTCCCCGCCCCTCCATCCCCAACTGCTCCCACCAGTCATCTAGAGGCTGATGACACCTAATGGGACTTTCAGGCTTTTGTTGCTCAGACAACCAAAAGTTTCTGGCCTCAGGGTCTTTGCACTTGCTGTACCCCCTGCCAGGAACACTTTTTCTCTGTCCTTTGCAATTATGTCTTTCTTCCTTCCTCAGATACAGCTTGCCCAACTCCACAGAGGCCTCCCTGACTCCTCTGCACGCCCCTCTCGCACACATACACCTCGCCAACCTGGGCTCCTCTCCCACCCCAGTTACCTCCGTCACGTTAGACTGTTTCCTTCCCAGGACTTAGGACACAACACACAGTCACTTTACTAACGTGTCTGACTGTGGTCTCCTTTGTTGCTATGGTTCATGGTCTCATGTACTGATAGTCCAGTCCCCAAAGTGGTGGTGTTGCGAGGCGGTGCGCAGCCTTTAAGGGGCGGGGTCTTGTGGGGGGCTCCCCCATCACTTGGGGGTATGCTCTGGAAGGGACAGTGAGTCTCAGCTTCCTGTCTGGCAATGTGACCGCTCCCTCTTACACGGGCTCCTGCCACCACGCTGCGCCCGACATGGGAACCAAGCTGATGCCAGCGCCTGGCTCTCCCACCCCCGATGCCCAGAACCATAAACTCCAACTCTTTTCTCTTTATTAAACCACCAACCTTGGGTATTCTGTTACAGTAACACAAAACATTTGCCCTCATTTAAGATCCCCAGGACACGCTTACAGTCTGTCTGCACTCTGTCATTACTAAACAGGATCAGAACACGTCACCCCAAAATCTGCCACCCTGGTGTAAGCATCATCTGGAGCCAAAGACACCTGACCAAATGCAGATGGAGGGAAAACCCTCAGAACACCCCTTTCCGCCTACAAGTGGGGCTCACACGACCCCCTTGGCAGAGGGCTGGGATGTAGAACACAAACCTTGCGTGCCTGAGGCCCTGGGCTCAGTTCCCAGTATCCCCCCAAAAGATATTACGTAGGACACTGGGCTTAACTGCTTCTTTGGCTTTTCACAATTCTCTACGATGCTCCAAGGCCATTTTTTTTTTTTTAAATTGAGACAGGTCCTCACTTAATAGTCCAGTCTGGTCCTGAACGCACTATGTAGTCTAGGTTGGCCTTGGACTCATGGCAATCCTCCTGCCTCAGCCTCCTGAGTGCTGGGACTACACAACCATGTCCAGCTAAGAAAAAAATAATACTATAAAATAAAATTTATCTGCTTTTTCTCTTGCTTGTCCATTCACTATTTACTTTTGGTGCTGAGGATGGACTCCAGGGCCTCTGCCTGAGATGCATCCCCAGCCCTCTTTTTTATAATATTATTATTTTATGTTGAAACAGGGTCTCATTAAATCACTAAGTTGCCCAGGTTCAGCTCAAATCGTGATCTTCCTGCCTCAGCCTCCCAGAGTGCTGGGATTACAAGCATAGACCACATTACCCAGCTAACCTGCCTGTCAGCAGAACTCACAGGCCTCGAGGTGGAACCCAAGGGGACAACAGAGGATGTCTCCTCCTCCCCGGCACAAAGGGCGACTCGTCGACTACTCCTCCGGGCCAGGTGCTGCCCAAGCTCTGGGCTGGTGCCTTCGTCAATTCCGCCCCCGAAGCCATGGGGCTTGTATGATTCTGACATTACAGATGAGGAACAGGGGGTACCCACAGGGCCAGTGAGCCGCCCCAGGTCCTGATGTCGGCAGAGCCCTGCCCACGCCTGTCCCCCCAAGTGGCTGGAGGGACACTCGCTCTTGAGAGAGGCCGCCTCTCAAAGTCCGATGAAGGGGGGGGCGGGGCGGAGATGGCTCAGCTAAACCAAGCACTAAGTACTCGGGTTCGATTCTCCAGCACCACATAAGCCAGGCGTGGTAGCGCACGCCTGTAATCTCAGCACTCAGGAGGCTGAGACAGGACGACTGCCCTGAGTCCAAGGCCAGCCTGGGCTCCATAGTGAGTTCAGGACCAGCCTGGGCTACAGAGCGAGACCCTGTCTCAAAAAAAAAAAAGATAAGGGGGGATGTTAATTTTCTCTCAGTGCTTGCCAGTTGTCCTCAGTGGTCACATAACACGTGTATAATTCAAAGTAAAATAAACTCTTATTTTAAGAGGTTCTGGGGAACATCCAGGCACCGGGGTATTTTTCTTCCATTTGCAGAGACCGTTTATTTGCCTACTTAATTTAACCACTGTTTTTCTAGGGAAATTGAATAAAAGTGTTTCTACAGCTCCCTCCAAGTCAGCCCACTCCAAACAATGGCAAGCCCGAAGCAGAGGCCGCTGGGCAATGGACGCTGGGATGCGAGGACGCATACCAAGCAGGCCCTGCGGCTGGGGACTGGCACCTGAGGGCAGGCACGGGCCCTCTCCCAGAAACAGCCAGCCCTGGCAGCTCAGGCCTGTCATCCCGGCACTCTGAGAGGATGAGGCAGGAGGGTGTCGTAAGTTGGAGTGCAGCCTGGGCAACTTAGAGACATCACCAGACCCTGTCTTAAAATCAAAACAAGATAAAAATGGCTGAAGGAACAGAGATCCCTGTGAACGCCTAGGTGGGATCCCCAGTCCAAAAAAAAAAAAATACTGAAACGTCCCCTTATCTTGGGCACCGCATGGGCAGGTGCCATCACACACGTGACCTGTGGTGGGCAGTGACACTGGACCGGAGTAGAACCACAGCAGGAAGCCCAGGGCCATGCCTGAGCCAAGAGGCGAGCGCCACTCACGCTGCGGCCCGGTGTGTCCTCGCCATCTGCCCTCCCCGTGGCCCAGCGATGGGCACTCGAGGACACAGGGTGGCAGGCTGGGCTGCAGCCGGCAGAGCAAAGTTCTGTATCACTTCCACCTCCCAGGGGCATGACCCTGGGCACGCAAGCTAATGCGCCATGGCCTCGGCCTCAAGGTGGCAAAATTCAGGTAATAACGCAGTCCACCTCCTGCCCGTGCTCACAAGAGCCGGCCCTGCCGCGAACACCAGCACCGGGCTCAGCTCCACCTGTAATTACGAGCCATTAGTATCAGACCTCTCCTGCCCCGAGCCAGGGGCACTGGGATTCTTTCGCTCAGCTCTGACCCCAGGCCACAGGCAGAGGGGCCAACCTGGCAGTCACGACCAGACCAGGCCTCACCCGCGTGTCATGGAAAACACACACGACCTTCACCTAAGAGCCGCAGAGTGCGTGGGAATAGCAGGCAGGTGGCAAAGCTTCCTTCCCTCTTCAAGGGAAAAGAGTAGAAAAGGGAGCCCGGGATTGCAGAGACCTCAGCACCAGCCTGGTTTCCATGCTGCCACTCACACTCCGCCTCCCCCAGCCTCCACCAGTGTAACAGCAAAATTCCTTAAATTTACCAATCAGCTTTTATGCATTAGTACACATGAACTCCAGCACACCTGTGCCCAGAGCCTAGAATGAGTTTCGTCAGGATGGGCGGGTCACCTGCAGGAACATTTTTTTTTTTTTTTTTTTTTTGAGACAGAGTTTTGCTCTGTAGCCCAGGTTGGTCCTGAACTCACTATGAAGCCCAGGCTAGCCTTGGACTCAGGACAATCCTCCTGCCTCAGCCTCCCGAATGCTGGGATTACAGCTGTACACCACCATACCCGGTTTATGTGGTGCTGGGGAATCGGTTACTTAGTGCTTGCTAGGCAAGTCCTTTAACTGCTGAGCTATTCCTCCAGCGCCATCAGTGGGAACTTTGTCAGACCAAGACCCTGAAGGGAGTGGCTCAGGTGAGCTGGCCCCAAGTGGCCCTGTGGAGTAGCGGAAAGTCAGCACGTATCATGGTCAGTGGTTTTGATTCTGCGTCTGGACTTTAGACATCACATGTGGATAGGACAGTGGACGGGGCACCCCTGCTGGGCCAGCTTATGGGACACAAAATCATTGCAAAGAGGCGCACAAAAGCCACCAGGGTCTGAGCAGCTGCCTGGCCCCAGGCAGGTCCCTGCCCTTCCTGGGCAAGCTGTGCCCTCAGGCAGGCCCTTAACGCGAGGCTCACTCTATTCCTCTGTACAATGGGTCTGAAGCCAAGTCCCCCACCTAGTAATCGGGGCTGGCATGGAAAGATAGCGGGTGTGAACGTGCAATCTAACGCCGCTGTATCGTGACATCACCCATTCCCTATCACCCAACTTATCTGTTCAAAATTTATCTACAATTATATTCTTCCTGCTGGCACCTTCTCACTGAACAAGAGGTCACGTGCTTGAAGCACCTACCTCAGCTACTGGCACTAACAGATACTGTGTCTATTAACAAACCTAACCATCAACAGTGGATTTTTTTTTTTTTTTCTGTACTGTGGGTACAGCCCAAAGCCTTCACACTGGCATATCCTTATCCCAAAATTATTATTTTTTTTATTTTGAGACAAGGTCTCAGCAAGTCGGTAAATGAACCAGTATGGGACCAAATTTGCAATCCTCCTGCCTCGGCCTCCCAAAAGTGCCGGGACTGCAGGCCTGTGCACTGGGCCCAGCTAAGAGTGGCCTTCCTGTCACACTAACCTAGTACCAACCAGGCTTCCCAGTGAGCCCACCAGCTTTTCCCTTCCCAAACTCTTACAAATTTAAGCCTTAAAACAGACGAATTTAGGAGCCACCAGCCCCAGTGACTGTGTAGTGGGGCACCCACTTACTATGTGCTAGGCACTGTTCCAGGCTGGTGACAGAGGATGGGGACTGCAGCTCAGAGGCTCTGCGAAGGAGCCACCCCCGCAGCCCAGTCGAGAGAGCGCAGTAAGTGAAGGACAAAGTCCACTTTCTGGACAGAGCAGGACAATGGCTGTCCCGTGGAAAGGAAGGAACAGGGGACTTCAGGTAAGCAACTGTGACAGAGCTGGGGGTAGGGGGAACGACTCAGATTTGGGCACAATGGGATGCCCCAGAGTGGCATGCAGGGTCTGAGCTCTGAGCTCCATCCTGAAAGCCACCACCCCGCAGGCACAGGGAGCCCGGGCACTGTGGGGGCCCAGGGCTGGGTGGGTGGACGCATGGTCAGATGGACAGATGGACACCGCAGGACATGGCCATCAGGGCAGGGCTGTGCATTTTCATGAGCCCGCACACTTGCCTCTCCCCAGCATCCCAGGAGGGGCAGATGGGCCCCGGCAGGTGGGGCGGGGCATTCCCTACGTGGGAATCCCACGAGGCCAAGAACTTCGAAGCGGGCAGCAGCTCTGGACACCCCCTCCCTGCTTCGGGCTGGGGCAGACGCCCTAGACGCTCAGGGCCAAGTGACATCTGGGGGCCCCTACCCCAGGACCCCACTCTGGGACGGGGAGAGACCTGCTCCCCCATCCGGCCTGGGGAGGGGGAAGGCCGCCGTGGAGGCAGAGGCTGGTGTCCTCCCAGGGAGTGGGCCCCCACGCGTTTGCCTGGGGAAGGGCGGCATCTACAGCTGGCCGCGCTGCGTGGCCACGGCCCGCCGCTGACCCGCATCCTCTCTCCCTCCCCGGAGGGAGCCGTTCGCGTCCTGCCTCGCCCCGAGTGGTAGAGACGCCCCGGAACCGCGGCTGCAGCTCCCAACATCCATGGGGACCTCCAAGGTCAGCCCGGAGAGGGGGAGCCGCAGGTAAATGGAGGCATGGGGGACGCAGAGCCCCAAGTGTCCACCGGGAGCCCCCGGAGGTCACGCGCGCGGATACACACAGGCGGGGGCACAAAGGCCACGGGAGCCGCGCGGAGGGGACGCGGGCCTGGGGAAGCGACACGGCGCTCGCCCGGGGGGACACGGACGCACGGATACGCGCGTGAGGCGCCGCACGACCCACGCCTGCCGCCCACTCGGGACCGGGTGCCGCCGATCGCGCGGGGAAGGAGGGGGCGGCCCGGGCCCGCGCGCACTCACCGGCCTCGCCGCCGCCGCCGCCGGCCTCCGCGTCGCTCACAAAGGCTTCGGCGGCCGCCGCGCCTCGGCTCCCGGGTCCCCGCGGGCGCCCATGGCCGATGGCGCCGCCGCCCGCGCCCCGCGTCCGCCGCGGCCTGCTCCCGCCCCGCCCGCCCGGCCGCCGCCGCCGCCGCTGAGGTCACCGCTTAACCCCTGCCGGCCGGGCCGCGCTGAGGCGCCCCCTCCCCGCGCCCGGGCGGGC